>JACXSJ010000199.1:3406-55670 GCA_014851325.1 Pentalonia nigronervosa
AAGGTCATGTTGATTGTGTTCTTCGACAATGAAGGGTTAGTTCACTGGGAATTTGTACCTAATGGACAAACAGTCAACTCAAGTTTTTATATTGAAGTTTTAAAGCGTTTAAGAGATTCAATTCGGCGAAAAAGGCAAAGAAAATGGGAAAATGGTTGGTTTTTGCATCATGACAATGCACCGTGCCACTCGTCTTTTGAAGTTCGGCAATTTTTAACGGATAAAAAAATTTCTACAATTCCACAACCCCCGTATTCGCCAGACATTGCTCCATGTGACTTCTGGCTGTTTCCAAATCTAAAACTTGGACTCAAAGGTGAACGTTTTGTGACGATTGAAGACATTAAAGTTGACGCAACAGCAAATCTCAGGGCCATTCCAATAGAGGGATACCAAAGATGTTTCCAGCAGTTACAAAGTCTTTGGAGTAAGTGTGTCTGTGCTGAAGGACGATACTTTGAAGGAGATTAAGTAGATTTATATTTAAATTGTATACATAAAAAAATAAAATGAAATTCCGGGAACTTTTTGATCCTACTACGTATATATTCGCTTAAAAATAAAAAAAAAAAAAATAATAATAACTCAAAACTATCATAAAAAAAAAAAAAATATATATAGTACAAAAATATTTCATATCATTATAATTTTGTTTTGTTTCAGAACTACCAAAATCAAAACCAGTAATTGTGACAGATAAAGACAAATATGATCCAGGTGATACTTTAATAGCAAATTGTACGTCACCAGCTTCAAAACCTGCGGCCAGTTTAACGTTCTTTTTAAACAATATGCCAGTGAGTACAGTAATACAAAATGCTTAACAACTATTTATATTTAACAGTGGAAATTGTACCTAATTTAGGTTTTTTTTTAGATCAAATTTTAAAATTATACATGCAATATTTTTTTAAATAATTTATCTAATTGTATGAGTCATAATTATTCTTACACGATATTTGATATAGTTTATCGAAGGTCATACGCACTATAATATAAATCTAATAACTTATGATTTATGAGCTTTTGGTTACTACATTGCATATAACCAATAGTTGATTTAAATACATTTAAATAGTTAGTATCTATAATTACATTTTAATAAAAGTTAATAAGAGTTAATAATTATTAGCTTTATACATATTTACGTATACATATTATAATTTAAATATGTAATTTGTTCATTAATAATGTTTATCACAATAAATATTTAAATAATAATGCGTTTTTCTTAGATTCTGATTGTAAATATGTATTGCAACTTGGCAATTAATACAACTTTTTTTTCAAAAATATGATTTTTTACAGATAATGATAATAAAACAGCGTAAGTAGTTATTTTATACTTGTGTCGTATAATAGGTACCTATTATTTAGGACAAATTTATTATATACCTATTTAATTAGATTATTATACATTATTGTATATGTTTTTAGCTAGGATAATATTAACTGAAAATATTTATACTCAAAACCATTAGAGAACCAAAAGGTTTATTTATCATTTTAATTATAATTCAGTTTATAAATGATTTAATCTATGTTCTACGCATAGAAAAATGTTTCCATGTAAAATAGTGTATATGCCATATCCGTATTAAAAATAGATAAATTGAAACTGGACTCTCAACTCTCAAAACTAAATTTCGTATAGCTAATATTTAAAAATTGTTTACAGCATAAGTTATTTAAATTTTAAATTTTATACTACAATATTTATTATCACTAATAACTTTGCGAAAATAAAAAAGGGTACCATTTAAAAACTTGGAACACGTATTTTTATGAATCAAATTTCAGAATTTATTGGTAATAAATAGTGAATGGTCAATAATAAGTAAAAAAGGAATTTAAACTTGATTTAAACTATATTATTCTACATATATAATATGATATTAAAATCGAACTATTCAATTCGTTTAGGTTTGAAGTTTGAACTGAAAAGTAAACATAAGGTCATCAAATCCAAAGAGAGTTTTTTTAAAAATGTATTCATTTTTATTAAACGTTTATTATTCTACTTCCTCGTTCCATAAAACTATAGACATTTATTTTCGTTTTATTTCTACTTTGCATTAACTCCCAGTTTTAATAACATCATATTAAAAAAAATATTTTACAATGTCAATTGGATACATCAAACAGATCAATTTTAAAGTAATAACTATTATTATAGCGTTCAGTTTATATTTATTTCAGTAAAACAATAGTTATACATGTCCCGTGTAATTATACAATTACCAATAATTGGTAATTGAATAATTATTATTCCTAAGCAATAGTTGATTGTAGTTTCTTAATTATAACAATCTTATGATTGTCACTTACAGCCTTAACATTATGTTTTATTTAATTATATGTACACAAATAAGAATATTATATTGACTAGGTACCTTATTAAGTTATTAGGAAGGTAGCTAGGTATATTATTAACTCATCACTTATTTCTAAATTCTAAAAAGTATGTAATCAAAGAATGTATTGGTTTTACGATGATTAATTTTTTTCTGTAAACACATTTTTGGATAGAAGGAATGCAAAAATGTTTTGTATAGCATTTTTCAGGATCAAATATTTAGTTTATAATTAAAGTAGTGCCTTTTCAATTTCCCCAATAAATTCTCTAAGCATAATGATAAAATACAGCAAACATTTTTTTATAGAAACGATTGCAAGCTTCTTATACAGAGCTCCACTTATTGGATTTTTATTTTTTAATGCCGTGATTAATAGTTTTATTAAAAGCACTTTTTTAATACATATTATTACATATTATTACTTATTATTACATATTATTTATTAAACATGCTATAATAATAATACCTAGGTGACAAAAAGCCTATTCCTGGAGTTGTAAAATTTCTTTTATAAAAAACACGTCATAATATATGCGTAATGCGTATACAATTTATATTTTATACATCTATATATGACTTGTAATAACAAGTTTTTGAAGGGTGTTGAGTTAAAAAAAATATATTTATTTTTTATTTAGGAGTATTTTATAGTTGTCTTTAATATGTCATATATTACGTTTAGCATTATTATATTATTATTATACTTTTCTCTTAATTATAATCATTTGGTCAAGGGTTGGTTCAAACAAATTGTTTAGTGCAGAAAATATCCATATTATTATGTTAATCCTAATGAAATGTTAGGTATATTATTTTGAATACCTGCCTATAAGTTCTCTTGCGAGATTCTAACTTTATGCATACCATTATATGTACTTGGTCAAAAGCTACAACAATTTACCATCCAAACTTTACTAAAATCTAATTTTGCAAGGTATTTATTTTAATTATGTATAGTTCAATAGAAATGTGTTTATTATTATCATCCTTAGATCAGAAATTCTTAGAAAGAAGGAATCTTATAACAATTATTAACAACTGTTTCTACTATTAAAAACCACTTTTTTTTCTAATTTCTTCTGATTTTTAAAGTCATTTTTCAGTGTAATAATATCTATTATTTAGTTTTGAGATATCTATTTTAGATTTTTACATGAATGGTGGTTTTTGATACAAGATTTGATATGGTTGGTAATTTTGGAGGGGGGTATTTAAATAAATATTCAATAAATTAAAAATTAATTCAAAATATTAAAAAAACTAATTCTCAAAAATTAGTTTAGGTAGATGAAATCGTCAAAATTTTGTTTGTTATCAATCAAAAACGAATAATTTAATATGAGGCTTAATAGGATGTTCAAAATGTTTTAGCTTTTTTGTAATATTATTAGACGTTTGGAATTTTCAACTTTTTATTATTTTTTTTACATTATGTATTTTATCAGTGATTTAGTATAAGCTTAAATTTTATTTTAATATAATACAAGGTTTCTCGTACGTTTTTTCTATAGTAAACAAAAATTTGTAAAAATAAAAATAGTTTGTTAAAAAATAAATAAAAATATATACAGTTTTTAATTTTATTAATTAAGGCTTAAATTTAATATAAGGTTTCTCAGAAATATTTTTTTTCAAAATCACAAATAAAATACATAAACGCCGTTTTTTTTATAGACATTTGAAGTTAAAATTTTAATGCTTAGGGTCTCAAACATTTTGTTTAGTACATTTTGTTTACTATGTATATATATATATATTTATAACCACCTTATACTATCAATTATTACATTTTTAAAATATTTATAACTTTACCTTGTTTTTTTCATAAACTAATTTAGCCTAGTAGCTTACTAATAGTAATATAAATATTTAACATAATATTCATAAAAATATATGTTAACAGTCGATTGCTCTCAAGATTGTTTTATTTTACAATAGTTTATTGAAGTTATATTTAACACATCCATTACAGTAAGTTATTCGATGACAATGTACACTCAACACCTATAGATTAGAGCTAATTTTTCTGTTATTTTAATTTTATTGTATTTTTGTGCATTTATCAAATGGATCAACCATCAACGTTGTACCAAAAATATATTAACTAATTTCAATTATTTACGTTTTTTTTCTCATAATTGATAAATCTGTAAATATTTTTTTTTGTTTTAAGATATTTTTGAGGTCATTGGTTAATTTTATTTAATGATCTGTGGTCCTAGTAGTAGGTACTTATAATAATATGTATTGCCCTGGCACCTTTGTGGTTTTGATATCATTTCTGATTGTATTAAATGCATTTTGTTAATATGTTATGTATGATTATTACTTGAGTTCCATATGTTGGGAGGCGTTATTTTTGGATATATTTTTTTTATATGTTCACCATATTCAGGTAAATTGTATTAATTTTACTTAGATTTTATATTTCATATTGTTTATCACGTATGCATAGTATATTACTAATGTGCTAATTTTGGTAATACAAGTGGGTGCTTTAAATATTCGACTCGATGGTGTTTTAGATAAGAAATCTTAAATTTTAGTTTGTAGACATTATAAAATGTAGTTAACAGGCAATAAAACATTTGAAATGCGATAAACATTTTATTCAAAAGATATTTATTTGTTGGTTTTCATATTTCAGTATATGTTTGATATTTTCTTCATTTTAATTGTATCATTAAAATGGCAACCAACAATTCTTATGAATATTGAGAGATGTCTTTGTATATATGTGTTAATGATATAAGTTGTTGATGTACTACGATTATAATTTTAAAACTTATGTCATATTAATTTATTATTACAATATTCAATGCATTATAAAACTAATTTTCTCATCAATTATAACTTTCTTAAATACAATTCTATTAACAATGAAGGTACATTTGTATAAGTAAAAACTGTACTCAGAAACTCTACATATTATGTAGGTGATTATATTTTATAATTGCTTTTAAATGTATGGAAAATAATACATTATTAAACCGTACCAAGTTAAATGAAGCTAAGTAAGCTTAAAAGCTATTAAAATATTAAAAGTATTAAAATATTGGATTTTTTTTTAATTTTAATTTTTTTCAAATATAATAAAATCTATCTTAAATAAAAATAAACATTAATTAATTATTTGTTTAAAAAACCATAATAATGGTAATTATAAATAACAATTTGTAAATAAAATAGAAAAAATATATTAGTTATTATTTTAAAGCAGTAAGTCATGTATAAAGTATTCAATATATGACGTTAATATATATATATATATATATATATTTTAAAATGTGATTTCTTGTATTATTATTTTTTAATTCTTAGTTTTGATAGGTATTGACATAATTTATTAGAAATTAAAACTACATATTTTAGTCTAGATTTTGGTTTATTTTTCTTATAAATTTTAACGGTGTGATATGCTTTATTTGGATGAATTTAATTGTGTATAGTTTTATAAGAAAATACTTGGAAATAATCGAGATTACGATCAAAATTGTAATCTTTTGTTGTTTCCGGGCCATGTTTAGGTACTACAACATAAGTAAATATAGACCAAGTTTACTTTTTCCCAATAATACTATATATTTTGGTATCTATATGACTATATTCCATCTAACTTTTTTATTATATTTTTCGGTCTTCAAAAAGAAGATAAATTGCCTTAATCACAAGTAAATTTAAAAATGTCTATCACACAATGAAAATTTCTATTTATGCAGGTTCTTCGTTTTAACCAACGAAAACGTTTTGAAATTAATTTTAACAATACCAAATTGTATCCCGTAATTATTTAACAACTGTGTATTTTTAGATACTTTACTTTGAAGCTTTACCTTGCAATTAATTAATTTATAACGTACATAACTATCAACAAATTATTGAATAACAAAAATAGTATTCATAATCATTAAGAAACAAAAACTTTTATATAAGTACATAACATTATTTCATTAAAATCAATTTAATTTAAGTTATTTTAAATAAGTAAAAATTAGACCAAAAGTTTAATATTGAAACTTGAAATTAAGAAATAAGTGTATATAAATTATCAAATAATATTGTAAGCAACGCTTAAAAATGTAATGAAAAAGAAAACTAAAATATTTGTGTGAATTTTTAGTTTTTTATTTTACTTTTTAAGCGGAGTGATGAATATATTGATTCTACAATGATGTTTTCTTCATCAGCATTTCTGATTGAAAGTAAATCTAGTTGGTACTATTGAAAGGTCAAAATTGAAAATTCCCAGAAATTTTCAAAATAATCGGAGAAAAACAAAAAAAAAAAATTAAGGAAAAACAGAATTTTTTACACAAACCCTGTTTTTGACAAAATCGATTTTGTTTTCTGGCGTAACATAAAAATAAATTACTGTAGAGTTTACAGTATAGACACATGATATTAAACCGAATAGTTATATGAACATTTTCTACATTGATTTATATTTTCTAAATATTTTGAATTTTTTAAGCATTTTTAAGCATAAGAAAATTTTTATATTTGTTGGTTTTTTTTTAATTATTGTCGATAAAAAAATATTTGCTCGGTTGGCCAAACAGTTTGAAAATGCCATACAATGTCGCTCATAAATTGTTCATAAACCATTTAAAAAATATTAAAAATACATAGTCATATTTTTTTTGTCTAATCGTTTGAAGTTCAAATTATGACAAAATTCGTCAAAATCACAAAAATGTATAAATCATTTTTTAGTTAAAAATGTATAAAATGTTTCATTTATTATATCTAAAGCTTGAAAATATAATACGAGGTTTTTCATAACTACTATCTATACTAGCTATTCTATACTGTAATCAAAAATATAAAAATCTATAAATACTGTTTTCTTTTTTTACACTTTTTAATTTCAAATGTGGACGAAAATCAATATTTAAATGAAAAATAATGTTATAGTTTAAAAATATTATTCTTGGGTACTTGAAACTTGTTAAGTATATTATTTTAATAATCATACACACAATGACATTATTAAATGCAATATTATAGGCAAAAATTAAATCAACTTACTGTACCTATTACTAATAGTAAAATAAATTACTATAATAGCAATTATAATATCTTTAAATATAATCAGTAATGACAGACCGTATTCACTCAAAATCGTTCTTCGTATACAATGATATTATATAATCAATGAATTAAAACTTAACACATCAATTACACACGACAACTAATCTGCTGTACATTAGGACTCATTTTCCCACCTTTTTTTTAAATGGGAGTATTACTATATTTAATTTATTATAATAGTTAATTTTTCAAATGAAAACGCCAAATTTTAAATGTGTTTAAATTTAATTTAATAATTATTTATTCTTTTAATAAACATTTAAATAAATTATCAATCGTGGTAAAAATGTATTTTATTTCGAAGAATAAAAATTAATTGAGGAAACAAAAATCAGTAATCTGAAATGTTACAATAAAGTTATAATTACAACTGTATTAAATAAACGACGTTTCTATTTAATCAATAATACATAAAAAAGCATAATATTATTTGATACCTAGTTTTAAGGTTAATATTTTTATAGAAGATATTATGTTCATGTTGGCAGAGTTTTAATCTTAGTTTGAATTTTTGAAATTTTTTCACTAATTTTTAAGTGGAAAGCTCCTTTGGTTTTATTTATTCGGTGAGAAAAATGTCTTAATTAATATATTATCCATTTGGTATCCAGGGTAATCACTGCAATACTGCTATCAATATAGGAATAAAATTTGAGCATAAAATTATTAATTTGTGTCTTTACGGTGTCCAGGCACAGTACTGTTGGATATATTTTAATAATTTCAATTAAGTTATACGATACAATAAATATATGTAAAGTAGAGAGTTGTTATTATTAAAGTAATAAAAATGTAATGCTATTTTAAGTTAATTATGTTAATCTCATACCAATTATTACCACGATGTTTTTTTTAATTAAAAGTAAGCAATATTTGAGACTTTTTCTTCATACATAATTTAATTTATAATATTTAGAAGGTAATAAATATTACAATATATAAATTGTGTATCTTACATTTAATTAAGTTACACAAATAAAAGAAAAATGGATTTATCATAATAATGACAAATAAAAGAATAAGAGTGGTTTGGCGTGGCGCATTGGCTGCTACCAGTCGTGTTCTGCGACTGAGAGTAAGCAACGCTCGCTACTACTAGTTCCCGGATGGGTGACCATCCGGGTTTTGTAGTAGTAAAAACCTTGCTACACATACACATATACACGTGTTAAAAACCCTGCAGTACCCTCCCCCACAGTTCTACAGACTAATAGCCTTAGTTATCAAAGCCTTAACTCCCCCCCCAAAAAAAAAAAAAAACGCATAAGAGCGTATATTTCAGTACCTATGATAATAATTACATCAAAAATCAAATTTTGTAATTCCCTGTATTGTTTCTAAACTAAAATTTGTTTGAAATGTATATAATATAACCAGTATTAAGTAAAAATACAGATATTTAAATAAATAATTCTCATAATAATTCTTAGTTTTTTTGTTTACAATTTCAGAAAAATGGTTTATGCTGTGACGCGGATAATTAAATATCTAATAATAAAGCATTACAATTATTTTCTTTTGATAAAGATTTTATTCCTCGAATAAAATACGTTTGGGCCATAAGTGTAATTTGGTTCTTGGAGTAGACATTAGACAATCGAGATCATTAAGAATATTAACGGACAATATATGGTTTGTTTGGAGCCACACTTGACCTAACGGATCAAAACGCTCTCGTCCGAATTATAAACTCTTACATTGTAAATATCTAGTTTGTCACGTACTAGTCATTGAATTTTTTTTTACACATACCATTTTCACGTGTAGGTATACAAAATCGTGACATTAAAATACGTGTTATGTGTATTCTTTAATTTTATTATTATTTTACCACTAGAGGGGAAATGTTTTTGTTCGAATGCCTGAGGGTTCTTTCTACTATCGGTATACATTATTTACTAATTACAAAGTACGTGGCAGAAGTTCGTATTATATTTTTTTCTAAAATCTACAACTCCTTTTTTTTATACACGATGTTTCAAGTGACCACTTAACGGGTCTCGTTAGTGTCAAGCTCTATAAACACGAGTGCTTCAATGAAACAGACTTCGAATACAAAAAAACATAACGAAACGACTGTATAATATTGTAGATGCTGTAGATATTAAAGATACCGACGGTATAATCCGAAATACTGGTTAATCCTACTATGATATTAAATATGTACGTTTGTCATTTACTTTTAATTTTAAAATATACCTAATTCGTCCAATTATTTTTATGAAAAGTAATATATAGATTCCACAACAACAATAATTTACTCATATTTTGAATAGTACATAAAATAAATATTTTAATTGAGGATTGTTATATTTAAAATTACAATAATATTATATTTGCAATCATAAATAGTTTATAAACTAAAGTTTCACTAATTTCCTTAGCAATCTAAAGTTATTCAACTTTCTTAAAACCCACTGAAAAATATTCTAAAAAAATAACTTGCTAATGAAACATTTCTTTCTGTAAATTTCAATAAATACCGACAGTTCAAGTAGCAATTATCGTATAATTGACAACTTTTAGAGAACACTAGACACTTATTCCAAAAATAAATTGTTCGCTGCACATTTAAAACAATAATATGGCATATTTTATGACAAATTATTTTCTTATTACATTTTACAATTAAAACTTATCTGTGAATATTAGAATTTTTTTCAATTGAATTAAACATTAAAGTAAATACTTTTGTAATAAATTGATAATGTTAACAATTTATCAATTGAAGATAATTCGTTACAAACTATATATATAAAGTGATAACATCGTCAAACTGTGTAAAAAAGAAATTAACTTAAAAAATATATCGTTGTATTATACCTCTATTTATTTTAAAATAATTTAAAAAGTTTAAAAGAAGTTTTTGCTTTCCATTATTTGTTCATTTTTTTTTTTTTTTTTTTTACTCAAGTTAAGTAGATATTTTTATTTTATATGGTAACGTTGTTAAATTATAAAATATTAGACTTTAATTTACTAAGCGATACTGCAATACTATAAAAACAAACTATTGCAATGTGTTACAATAAAAACAAACTGGCACGATGTGTTTAATTATTATAGGCACAATAAAAATAATAATAGAATATAAATCGAAAATGTTCAATAATTGTTTCCTTGTCAACTTTGTGTTAAATAGACTATATAAAGCACGCTAAAAACAATAAAAATGTTTGTCATTAAAATGTCTAAAACTATATATTTTATAATAATGGCAATAATAATGGCAATGTTTCATCAAATAACAATATAAATAATGATTTTATCTAAATATTATCTTGGCATTTGTATAATGTGTATTATGCTCGACTAAGTTATGCTCTATTCATTTATTAAATACTTAAAAAAAAATTATAGATAAATATTATTCAAAATACCGAATACTTATAGAGACTAATTCGTCAAAATATGGAAAATGTTTAGAAAAAACTGTTAAAATTATGTGTTATTTATAATAGATTATCGAATTAGTATCAGTGCATATCATTAAAAACTAAAAATGGCTGATTGAAACAGGGTTTTGTTGCCATATATATATATATAGCTATATTTTAACGAACATACATTTTTCTTTAAAGTGTGTTCTTATACAATTATAAATATTATCTAGGTACTATAATATGCCTATAACAGTATGCATTTGACTACATACACTATATTTATAGCATACAGAATATACTATAATTATTATAACTATAATAAACTATGTGTTTATATGTATTATTTAAACGTTATCATAATTTCACTTTTGTAGATACAATATGTATTAACTAAGTTATTACTTATAACTAATATTAAGGCTTGTAAAATCATGTGTAATAGCTTGTTTATAATGGTTATTGTTGCCACTACTAATAACAATAAAAAAATATTTTAATTTTACAGCTAACGAATTAGTTTATGTTTTTGATCGAGAATAGTGCTAAATTTCTATTGAAAGTAAAATAGTATTGATAAATAACTAATATGTTAGGATTCCTTAGAAATATCTAGAAAATATAAAATTTCACAATTAACTGATTTTGGTATTAAATAGATTTTTAATAACTTAAATACATATACTATCTGTAATTTTTAATCACATTGTTTGGTCAAAAACGTATTATTTTTAAAATTTAATCTTTAGTAAAAATTGGTAGGTAAGTAATATATTAATTGTGTTACAAAGAAGGGAACTGTATTCAGTTTTTTTTTCCAATTTATATTTTATTATAACTATATATACTGACGGGTAATGAATTACGAAAACATCTCTGCACAACTTTATTGAACTATGATTGCGGTCTTTACATTCGACTATATCTATGTATTTATATGTAAAGTTAAGTATGTTATTTGCACATTTTATGAAGAATTTTACTCGATATCATAATATAATTTGTTTTAAACATCTACTTTAATATTTTTGATAACTTCTTGATTCAATCAACAAAGATTTTCAAACAAATTTAAGATAATAGGTTTTATTTATTATACTTACCATATTATATTAATACTAATGTGATTATAACATATTTCCGTATGGCATTAAATTTAAAAATTCAAAAATGTATATTATGCTTATTTATTGAATCTCATTTACGAAGCTTATAATGTTAGAACTTTGAAGGTATACTCGGAAGTCAGAAAAAATAGATGTCATTATAATACAATTTATATTATATAAGTTCATTATTTAAATAAAAAAATATACAAAACAGTGTGCAATTTTTTAAATCTTATAAAATATTTTGTTGTTTTTTTTTAAATATTAAATCTCATTAGTTTATTGTATTGCATCAGTCTATTGTATTTTCCAGGTAGAGTAATTTAATTTTGTAACTTCTTAACTAAAAGCTTTTTTCATCATTAAATCGACATCATTAGGTAATTACGTAAATATATCACCATTTCGACGATCCGGTAGCAGTTTATCACGAGAATACAGTCAGTGAACAAAGCACAATAATTGATCCTGCACATGTTGACCACGGTAGTGTATTGTCCACTGTATTATACCACGTTTTAACATCGTATTCCGTTAAATTGTCGGATCCATTTAAATTACTTTGATTTCCCCCCTGTGCATAAGGGTTTAGTACGGTAGGTATCATCTCCATCCTACGGCTATAATAATACGCAGCTGACAAAAGCACACCCGGTTCATATTTCATTTTTGCGCCTGGGTTATTTACTAATGACTTAATTATGTAGAAGATACACTACTCTCTTTCTCTACTGCAACATCCTATTTTTGGCTTTTGATTAGCACCGGTCGTTGTATTTATCTTGTACAAAATAGAAATGGACGAAATAAGAGATTGGAGTGGTAAGCATATTTCCAAATCTGAATAAACGCCGCGTTTGAATTATTAACACAATCATAAAACCTCAAATGGAAAATTATAAATTAGATAATTTTTGTTAAAGTAACATTCTCTACTTTAACGACATACTAAACTTATAATTTAAATTAAATTTGAACGGCGTACTTATGTCACAAAAATATTTATAACCGTTCTGCTTTTTTAAATTTTGAATTTAAAATTAAATGTTTCAAGTGTAAAATAAATTAAAATTAATTGGTTTATACAAACTAATTTTTACTCAATTATTTTGATTTATATTTTTAGGTCAATAATATGAATTGAAAATATGTAATATCATTTTTTTTTTACAAACATACCTATATACATTCATGAACATTATATTTTTCATTTATTTACCTGCTGGACGAGTATTCAGGCTTAAGAGTGCTGTAAAATTATACTTTTTTTCATAAAATATTTAGAACTGGAAACAGATTTGATTTCATAATATAATACAGTTTATTTTGTAAATAACAAATATTTAGGATTCAAATATAAATTATATATTAACCATTTTCAGATCATAATTCATAAAGTAAGCATGGTTTTTATATTTTTGTTCCTAATTTCTTTAATTTAAAAATAAACTTAAAATATACAATTATTATATCCATTTGAACAAAATGCCTTAAAATATTTCCATCTATAAACTCTATTAAATGTTTTGTTAAGGTTGTGTTTAACATTAAGAGAACGTCTCGCCAAAAATATGTACGCGAAAAATGTCATTAAAAACATGTTTGTGCGTTCCAAGAAAATGAGTTACTGGGTGGTATTATGGTAAAAACATCTTTGAACAAAATTGTAGAGGAGATTAAAATCTGGTTCCGTATAAGGCTCAATTTTTAATTTTTTTAAATTAAAGATCCTAAAAAAACTGTCGAAAACATTAAAAAAAAAAAACTGGATTATTGATATTCAACATAAAATATATTACAAAGTTTTACAAAAATCAAAAATCGGCCATTATACGGAACCAGATTTTAATTTCTTCTACAATTTTGTTCATAGGTGTTTTCACAATAAAACCATTCAGTAATCCTTATTCTTAGAACATAAAAAGTATGTTTTGTAAGAAAATCGTAAAAAATCAGGGCCGAATGGTGCTGCTTTATTTCTGTTACGGCAGCGTTCGATAACGTTTATTATCCCCAATCAGCAAAAACAATTGCATAAATAATTAAAATCGATTATTGACGAGAGATCACATTGGTAAATAATAATATAATAATATAATAATCGAAAACGACGGCATGAACAATAATAATATTATTATTTTATTCGCAGTAATTTTTGTTTGTTTATTTGATTTTCATTGTAAAAGTATAAAAAATAGTGAAAATAATCGTTCTACTTTGAAAATTTGTTTTTCAACCCTTTTGAAATTTTGAAATTAAATTAATTTTTTTGCTGCAATTAAAAATAAATAAAAATTTACATGTTATACAGAAAAAACTTATAATACGACTACATTTGTTTTATAGAATTATGTGAGTTTCATGAAATTAAATGCATATAGAATATTTTTTTGTCTTAAAAACTGTTGATTTGTAAATACATGTAGAAAAATAATCTTTAAAATATGTTATTATAAAATTAAAAGATAATAAAACGTTATACATTAAAACTCATTGACTTACTTAAAATACCTAATAATTGTTGATAAAATGAAAATGTTGAACAATTATTGACTATTATAAAAAAATATACAAAGCTGGTTTTAATTTTCTGGGTTATCACAAGTAAATCATTTTGTATAATACATTCTTTGTGACATTTTTAAGTCTTGAAAATCAGTTATTGTTAGATAAAAAATAATAATTATATCATTAAAAAATAATATAGAACAATGGTACAACCTTTATTTTATAATTATTTATAATATATAACAACATAATACACTGAATAAAAATCGATTATTATTGACTCTTCTTCTTCTTCTTCTTCTTTTGGCCGTTTTACTCTCTGAGAGTTTTAGCCGTCACTACAATATCCCGCCACTTTTCTCTGTCTTGAGCAATTACACGCCAGTCTTCTATGCCCATTTCCTTCAGGTCTTCCGCTACTCCATCAATCCACCTCTTCCTGGGACGTCCCCTTGGTCGTTTTCCCTTAGGTTTCCACTCGAAAGCAACCCGTACAGGGTCATTTTCTTCTCTTCTTAGAATATGACCTAGCCATTGGATCCTTTGATCTTTGATGAAGTTAGTAACTGGAGCCAGATTCATAATTTCCTGCAGTTCTCTATTAAATCTTCTTCGCCAACATTCCACATTCGCATCAAACACAGGGCCACATATTTTTCGCCATATCCTGTTTTTGAAAGTCCTTAATCTCCTTTCCGTCGTCACCGTTGTAGACCATGCTTTACATCTGTAGGTCAATGTGGGTCTTATAATAGCCACATACAATCTCGTTTTGGATCTTCTCGAGAGCGTTTTTGAGTTAAGAAATTTCAGTAATGCGTAAAAGGTTTTTTCCGCTTTGTTTATACGTATATTTATTTCTTTAGACCAGTCGTTCTTTATGTCCAGAGTTGCCCCTAAATACTTGAATTCTTCCACTTTTTCAAACGTTAGCCCTTCTCTTTGTTGTGGGTCTATGTCACTATCTATTAGTTCCATTAGTTTTGTCTTGTTTGTGTTTATTGTTAGACCAACTTTTTCCACGGCTTTTTCCAATTCCCTTGATGCATTTTCTATTTCTGTAAGCGAGTTTCCTATAATATCCAGGTCATCTGCGAAACCGAGTATACGCAGTCCATTATCGCTGTTTACTTGACCGCCTCTTAGGCACTGTAACTCTCTTACAACTTTTTCTAGTACCAAGTTGAATAGAATTGGACACAAAGCATCCCCTTGTTTCAAGCCTGTGTCTATAGTAAAGGGGGTGGACTTTGTGTTTTCTACTCTCACTGTGTACTGTGTGTTCTCCATTGTAAATGAGAATAGAGTTGAATAGAGTTTGACTAGTCTATTCAGTTTTCTAGGATACCCAAATTCATGCATAATGTTATATAAAATTTCTCTATGTATGCTGTCATACGCCTTTTTAAAATCTATGAACTGCCATACGTTCTGTCTCTATTCATACCTTTTTTCAATGATTTGTCCTATGATTAACAGTTGGTCTATTGTCGATTTCCCTTTTCTAAAACCGCATTGGTAGCTGCCTATGTTTTCGTCTACGTATGGCATTAGACGTTTCAGTAGGATTTTGGAGAATACTTTGTAAGCTGTATTCAGGAGGGATATGCCCCAGTAGTTGTCACACTCCATTTTATCCCCTTTTTTATGTATTGGTATGATGACTGCTTCATGCCAGCTTGTTGGCATTTGTTCTTCTGTCCAAATTTTATCGCATACCTTAAATAAAACTTTCTGAAGGTTATTTCCTCCGTATTTCAGTAATTCCGTCGGTATGTTGTCAGATCCTGGAGCCTTCCAGTTTTTTAAACCCACGACTGCTATATTCACTTCATCCTGACTGATGTTCTCGGTGAGTGGTTCTACACCCTGCAAGGTGGTATAAGGTGTCGGGTTGTCTGGTATTGTGGTATTTAGTAGGTTTTCAAAATATTCTTTCCACCTTGACGCTCTAGCGTCTGCATCCATAATTATTTGTCCATCGTGACTCTTTATAGCTTTGCATATAGGGTTGAACTGTTTATATTGTTTTATTGTATGGAAAAATTTCTTATTTTATTTTGACTTCGGTCTTCTTCTGCAGTTTGGAGTATATTGTTAAAGAATTTCCTTTTTTCTTGTTGTAAGATTTTCTTGCATGCTTTACGTTCGGATATGAAAGTCCTCTTACTTTCATCTGTCCCCCATCTTAGTTGATTCTCTCTTGCTTTTTTACGTTGTTCAATAGCTTTTTGGCATTGACTGTTGTACCAGACATTTTTTGACCGCCTCAATATGCCTATCGAATATAGAAATATAGAACAGAATGTTCTGCTATTCTTAAAATCATCTTCCGGCTTGCTTTCCAGTCTAGCTCTTCATTTTTTACGACCAATTCTTCGATGGTTTTGTCGATTCCTATTTGATATTGTCTTTTTACTTCTGGGTCTTTTAGCATTTCAATATTTATCCTAGATTTCTTCTCTGCTTTAATTTTTTTCGAGCTCTTCAATTTCATTTTAAATTTTGCAATAACCAGGAAATGGTTTGTGTCGCAGTCTGCACCCCTATAACTTCTGACATCTGTTATACTACTCTTAAATCTGCGTTCGATTAATACATGGTCGATTTGGTTTCTCGTTCTGTCATCTGGTGATTTCCATGTTGCTTTGTGTATGTTCTTGTGAGGAAATGTAGTGCTACTTATTGTCATGCCAGTGGATGTTGCAAACGACACTAGTCTCAGCCCATTATCGTTGCATTCTTCGTGTAGGCTTTCTCTTCCAATCGTGGGGATAAATTGTGATTCTCTACCACATTTTGCATTCATATCACCCATCACTATTTTTATTGAGTTTTTCCGTAATCCCTCGTATAATTTCGTCAATTCATCGTAAAATTCATCTTTTTTATTTTGATTGCTGACTTCCGTTGGGGCGTGTGCGTTTCTATACATGTGTTTATTGGCTTCGTGTCTAGCATAAGTAACGACAGTTTATCTGAGATTGATCTAAACACTATGACGTGTGGTACTAACTTTCTATGCACCGCGAAGCCACTTCCAAAATGGTGAGAGCTCTGTGATCCAGAATAGTAAATTACGTATTTTCCTACATCAATTTGCCCAACGTCTAGCCATCGTACTTCCTGTATTGCTACTACGTCTATCTTATATGTGTTCAACACGTCAGCTAAGTTTTGGCATGCACCAGTTCTAAACAGGCTTGTTACATTCCAAGTTGCTATCTTTAATCCAGTGTTCCGTTTCCATTTTCTAGTCTTTAATCCATAATCTCTTGTCCGAAGCTTTGATATTTGTGATATCATAACAAAAAGGTTTTAAAATTAGGTAGGGTTGTCAGCCCTACGCTAAACCCCCAACCTGGAGGACCAGACCCCCCAACCAACTAAGGCCAGGGGGTGGCTATTGCAGCATCTAGTGCTGGGCGATGGGGACGCCACTTTCCCTACGCCATAATTATTGACTCTAATGTTTTAAAATCTTAATATAATATTAAAACTATAAAACACAATATAAAACTTTACTATAATTACACATTAAATATTTAAAAATCATAATGTAATTATATTTTAGTTTATTTAACTACTATAGTACCAATTCCACATAATTAAATAATAATAAAAAAAGGTCGGCAAGTAAGTACCGTTCTGCTGTACAGGGGTATCGAGTGGGGTCAATGTTATGAATTTGTTAAATTTAAATTTAATCATATAAAATCATTGTATATGAAATACGATTCTGAGCGAAGACGGTCTGTTAGCCTACATAACTAAGTATATTTTATGATATTATTGCTATTAAAATAATTAATTTTACTATTAATAATACATTAGGTTGAATTATTTTATGTAGAAAACATCGCATTAAAAAATTTAATTGAGTGTATAAAATATAATAATATACTTTAAAAGTTTTAAGCACCCACGATAAATATTTTTAAATTACAACGAAATACGAGTAAATAACATCGTTATTCTTCATTTAAATACTAATTTTCTCTAAATTTTGAATTTAAAATGTCTATAAAAAATTATTTATTTTATATATTGTTATGACTTTTTGGTTACACTATAAATTTCTTACTAAAAACCTTGTTTTAAATTTCAATCCTTAGTTATAAAAACTGAACATTTTATAATTTTTTAACTACAAAACAATTTTCAAATATTCGATGATGAATTTCGGTCAAAATTTAAAGTTTACATGCTTATAAAAAAAATTGTGTTTATGTATTTTTATTAATTTTAAACTGCTATTTTAAAAACCTATGAGAAATCTTTTATTAAATTTTCAAGAAATTTGACCCAACGAAATTTTTTTTATCGATATTTAAAGAAAAAAAATTTGAAAAAATCAAAAATTTTTAGATTTACAATTAGCTCAAATTTGTCAAAATATTTTTTAATTATTATGGTGTATAGAAAATGGTAATCTAAACATTTGGTGAAATTTTCAAATGTTCAAGATTATTCCTTTTTGAATTACATTAAAATAAGAAAATCGTTCCCAGGGAAAATCGGTGAATATTCAATTTTTAATTTAAAATGTTCATAAAAAAATACTTTGACTTTCAGGTATTTTTTTTTTTTTTTGGAAAGGTAAAAATACTTATAGAGATCCTTGTGTTAAATTTTCAAATTTCAGATTTAAATAGAAAAATATGAATTTCCTAATCAAAAAAAAAAAAAAAAACTGCAAACTTTCATGATTTTTACGTATTTTGTCAAAATTTTAACTTTAGACGCTTATAAAAAATTATTAGAGACTTACGCACAACTTTAATTTTCACTTACAACAAGTTATGAAGAACCTTGTATTGTATTTTCAGGTTTTTGACCAATTGAAAAAAATTTTATTGACAATAATAAAAAAAACCCCCTAAAATTTTTTATGCTAATTTACAGCTCAGAAAGAGTCAAAATATATTGAAATGTTGTAGTGTATAGAAAATGCTTTTATAAACATTTGGTGAAATTGTCGTGTATTTACGGTCATTATTAGTTTTGTTACACCAAAAATAAAAATCTTTTTTATCAAAAATTTGCATAGCAAAAAAATTCCCATTTTTTCTTAATTTTGATGCGTCTAAAGACTATTTGAGAATATTTTTATTTTTACACCCCAGAGTTCATACTAGATTCACTTTCCTATCAGAAAATATGCTCATGAAGAAAATCGGAGCACTTTTATTGCCCTTAAACATGATCATACAAAAAAAAAAATACTCACACATGCAACATTGTAAAATCAATACATTGATCGCTCCGCTCGGAATCTAAAAACATATTTAATCGTAATAAATTTATTATTTTGCATATATTTTTAAAAATATAATTTAATTATAAATATAAACTGAGCTATGCTGTAGAACATGAACAAAAATATTTAAGTAAACAAGATCTTAAATTAATAAATATGTTGTGACTTGTGAGCTGGGAAGGAGTGCGCTGCGTGCTAGTACATAAGAAATAGATGAATATTGTACAACAATTTAGGCAACGGTCGACTGTATTGATATAAAACGTCCTTAACGATGGTTCGTGAAGTAATGATGTGCCTCTCTCGTGATTACGACACGCGGACCCCGTAGGCGTTGACGATGGGCGTGGTTATGGTCTGCCGCGACTGTGGCAATACGGCAAACAGCGCTATCTCTTGAGCGTTGCACGTGTATACGTATTGGTGACACGTCCCCTTCAGCATAACCTAAACGTAATATTATTATAACTATATCCATAACATATTATTTCAACTAAATACATTTTTTTATAAATAAGTACTAATAATAAGAATTTGTTAAATTATATATGTTCAACGATAAATACTATAGCAATGCAATTAAATATTATATATATGTTATAAATGTACGTTTGAATGAGGCTTATGGACTCGGGACCTCGGGATCAAATTTTATACACATTTTCCTGGAGACTGGCAGTGCTTATAGCTTAATTTCTCGACCCCTATAAGTTGATGTAGGGCAACTCACACATAAATGTCGTTTCAAATATTAAATTGTGTTGCTATTGGTTACTGTCCGTATGTTTTTAGCTAATAGACTCAAAAACTCCTCGACTGATTTTGATATAATATATATATTTTCTATAATCCATTTTAATAATCAAGTTATGTTTAAATATTTTTAATTAATTATGAATACTTAAAGTAATCAATGTTGCGTATTATATGAGATCATATGTTCAATGCACATTTAATTTATAACATAAATATGAGGTTTTTATTTTTTTTTTAAAGCTTTAAAGCTAAATTAAGGTAGTACAGGAGTGGTAGCTAACTTACGGTACTCTTGCTATTTGCGGCACATTTCATGTTATTAAATGGCTCACTAGCGTCACATTAAGTTTGAATTTATGTTAAGAAATAAATATATAATATTATTGTAAAGTAAATGATAAATATTAATTTTTTATGGCACATTCTCATTTTTTTTTTTTTTTTTTTTTTTTTTTTTTTTTTTTTTTGACACAATATATAAAAAAGTTGGCCATTTCTATTATAAATAAATCATATTTAATTAAGCTGTAAAATAATTATATTATATTTAAATATATTATTATATGTTTATTTACAAGTTACAGCATCGTTATTAATTATTAAGATAATATTAATTTTTAAGGATTAAGTAATTTTATTAAAAGCACGAACCATTCATTTGAAATGACTATAAGTTCTGTCTAACTAAATGATTAAATTGTCATAGAGTTGATTTAAATAAGAGTATTACATTCAGTCATTCAGCATATCATTATTAAATTATCTTGTCTGGTACATTAAATGTTACATCTTACATGTTCTGAATTTCAAACGGGAAATTGAAACGAGACATATTAACAGCAAAATATGGTATTTATTATTACCATACGTCTATATATAGTTTACCTACATACAAAGTTATAACAGAAAACCTAAAGTATAATAAAAATAAAAAAATATATATCTTAATAAATTATTAATTTTATTTATGAAATATCAATATTTTAGTTTTTTTTTTTTTAATATATATTTAAGCATTTGTATGTCGATGTCTTTTTTGTCTAGGTGAAAGAAAATAAGGATATAAATGTAATTGTAATAGCTGATTAAAAATATTAAAATACATTCTGTTCGAATGTTCTCGTTTATTTATTGTTTTATACAAAAATGGATTTTATAATGGTAAACCTATGCGACGCAGGCGGTCGTAACGATAAAATTGTAATGATCAATGCGGTTGATACGAATGTATTAGATATACGATATACCTACATACACATAAATAATAAAAACAATATACTTAATACATATATCATTACATCTCATTAGATAGTCATTAGATTCAACTTCTACATTAAATTAAAACGGCCACACGTTTAAAAAATAAGTTGTTTTTGTCCTTAGTCTTTAGTTCGATTGTAAAACAATATTATTGTGCTGTTTTATTAGAATGAACTATTTGTATCATGCATGGTACGCGTATAGTCTCCATAAAACCTACTCCCTAGCTGTATTATAAATTTAGTTATGCCTCCATAACTAATAATAATCCCTATATTGTACCTCACAATAGTTAAATAATCTTCAAACACAAAAAAAAAAATTCTGTCTGGTTCAAAAATACTTTAATTTAGTAAAAACATCAATACAATCACTCGTTATCTATATTAAAATCAAAATATAAACGAACATTTAAATATCGTAAATGGTTTTACTTCGATGCAATTTATTAGGTACGTTGTACGTCAACAATCAACAGTTAACACTGATTTCGACGAACAAAAAATTAAGCCCCACACTCTCTCAAATATGACGCGGTCTCGTTAATTAAATAAATATTACTCAAAATAATTTATGGATCATGTTATCATTCTGAAATACCCATTCATAGTGTACCTACCAATTTATAAATTTATTAAATGGGGAAACGAGTACAATAAATTGTCATCATCTTAATGGTGAATACTTTATACATACACACGGAGTGAACATTATCATCATATTTCTTTAATAATGCAATTATTCATGACCTGATTTTTGTAATTTTTTTATATACTTTTTTAAAGACCATTTTTTTTAATATTGAGATTTTTTGTACCATTTAAGGAGAGCCTTGTGACATAGACTACTGTTTTTAAAATGCGATTTCTTTTTTTTCTTGAAACTGTTTAGCAGATAACTTTTTTTTATATGCTGATATATATAAATCAAATTTTAAATGAGTAGTTTTTGACTTATTAAGCACGTCTAAGTTAGGACCGAAAATAGTTACAGTTTTAAAATTTGTATAAATCAAGTCCGTAAAAATGATTTATGTTATCGTAATATAATACATAGGTTTCGTACTTATCTATACTATTTAATATTATCAAGCTTATAAATATGTGACAAAATAATATTATAGGTATACTGATTATGCCACTAATATGTGTTCATACATATACATTATATATACATTATCATACATAATAGGCAAGTCTTGTAATACTATGATCAATAAAAAAGACAAGTGTATGAACTATGAATGTTATTAAGGTTTTAAAATGTCATTCTAATATTTCACAAATGTCTAAAAAATGTTTTTAAACGATGGCGGTGGGTGAAAAGATCTTTAAAATCTTTTTATAAAAGTGAAAATTAAATAATTACTGAAAAAAAAAACAACTCACACAATCATGGACCTGACGAAGCAAATATTTTCACCAGATAGATAGTATACGTAACTAATTAAAGAGATTATCTCAAGAAAATCTTTATGTAAGGTCATCAAGGAATTTTTTTTTTTTACTGGGAACCAACTAGTGCAGTATGGCTATTAATACAGAACTCAGTGTGTAAACAATTCTAATCTGGAACCCAACTAGCAATTAGTAGGCGCTGGTAAATTTAATATTTGTTTATTCATGTTCTTATTTTTATACAAACAATAATTATAAATTATTATAAAATGCTAATAGTTTATTGTAGTTTATCTAATATAATTTGTAAATAAAAAAAATATTTATTAAAATAATAATAATAAATTATTAAAAAAAACTAAAAAGTATATATAAAAAAAAAATTAAATATTTTTACTAAAATAGTTTACAACACTATACCCAATCAAATATTTTAAACGGTACATAGTAATCGAGTCTCATACATGGATGAGAAAAATATAGTATACTAATTGAGTCACGGTATAAACGAAAAATAAAGCAATGGAGTCCGCACTCGGGAAAAGTAAAAGTTTTTCACTTAAAAGATACCAAGGTTTATAGCACCGAACACCATTAAAATATGCACTCATACCCGCCCTTAAAAATAAAAATACATGTAATGTGTTAAATTTTTCATTTTTATTATTCTGTTTGAAATAGAAATCCAAAAATTGTTAAATACTAAATTAGTACATGTATGTCGAGAGTACATGTTCGTTGAGTGTATGCAGATGACTACGTGATATCGTTTTTTTAGACCATACATTAATTAATCAAAGTTTTCCTAATTAATATAAAAAAAAAATATAAATAAATAACTTCCTATACCTGTATATTTTTTTCATACTGATGGGCACAGGCTTCAAATGGGAAGGAAATTAAGTTTTTACAAAGTTTGACGGGGCTCAGGCAGTATTAAACAATAGTCAAGAAGGAGGTACCTACTTATAATAATTTATTTCTTACGAGACTCAAATATTAGAGTGTGTCTCAAATAACCTGGGATTATTCAAGTCGTTCTATAAAGTTTTTATTTGACTCAGTAGTATGCAGCCATTTTAAAATGTACAGTAAATAATATAGCCTAACATATTATACAACAAACTTAGGTACCAATAATAACCTTACCGTAGAGACAAGACGAATAACGTAATAACTTAATTTAGAAGTAAATATATTGCATAAAAATGAGAGTAATGTTAAATACAATTAAAATTACTGTAACACGTAGTTATTATTTTCTTTTGTTGGTAATTATATAATGTGAATAAATATGATTAAAATAATATAATATGCTAAAAACGTATGAAGTCATGAATTTGGTTTTTGTACTTTCAAAAATCCTTTTCCTGAAATGTAATTACAATATGGCCTGTAGTGAATAAAATCAAAAATATAAACGGAACTATATTAATCTTTAATGGCGAAATTAAATTATGGTGAATTTAACTATTTTTGAGTATAAATAGTTATTACGGAGAAACACCTAGTTATAGGTAGACACTTTATATTATATTATAATGATGTTAATCTATTTTAAGAATCTCAATTAAGACCTTCCTTAATTCAAGTTATTTGTGGTCATATAGTTTTAAACTATTGTTTTATTCAAAATTATCATAATACTCCAATGTCACATTAGGTATCTATAAAAAATGTCCGTTAGATTTTTATGATTAAGACTTCTATGTAACTATTGAAGATAACCAAATCTTCTTGAATTTATATTTTCAATAATTCGTCTAATGACTTATTTAATATTTAAAAATCTTTCATTACCTTAGAGCAATATATGTTTCACTAAAATCAGTAGATTATTTTGAACAGTTAGATAGTATATTATTTTGATCGTAAGCTAATTTATAGATCTTATAATAACATTTTACGACAACATTTTTTGTGTAATAAAAGTAATTTAAAATGTATGTATGATTTTCAATTCAAGGATGCACATAAATTATTATAATATTATTCTATTATTATTTAATAGTATATTATTACGCTTTGAATATATATAATTGTCATTTATCGAATTCATAATACAATATGATGTATTTTATTATGTACATCATCTATAATTACAATATTTATACTTCCTTATCTATTATATATCAAAATGTTATATTCACTGTGTGTTTACTTTGAATTAATTCAACTAACTATTTATATAGATATTTAAAACTTCTTTTATGGATTCATGGTGATTACATTTTTGTTGCTTGGTCAAAAATATTCAAAATATATTTCAAGGATATAACATAAGTTGTTTTAATGAGGATTTACAATATTCTAAAATACATTTGACAAAAATCGTCAAAATATGAATATTTGGAAATTTTTTTATTGTTAAAAATACATACAATTTACAATCTAAAGGATTAGAAATGTAATACAAAGTTCATTACAACTTTTTTGTGTAGATAGTCATTCAAAATAATAAACCAATTAAAAACTTACTATACAGCAAAGCAAATTCTCAGTTTATTATCTGTATTAAAAGCTCTTAACTTTCTACTATTTTAGATTACTATTATTGACTATTATTACAAACGATTCGTTTTTAAATGATTTCAGATTGGTAGTCCAGAAACTATGAAGTACACGACTTCAAATTCCTTGCAATCGAGCAAGTTAACGGTAACTCTGAAATTAGATCAGAACCATTTCAAAGACGGCCGTAAGCTTTTACTGCAGTGCACTGCTCTAATAAATACTTTATACAAGCAAACCTCGGAACTTAGGTTACCGATAAAATCAACAGAGCCAGTGCCTGAAAAAGGTCAGTATGTTATTTTAAGTTGTATAAGTGGTGTTGTTGTATTACATACTAAAAACTTACAAAATATAACATAAAATGTTAGTTTTTAAATTCTGAACAGAGCGATGACTGTATTGAAGTGTGTTTTTGTCTGTGTCGACGTTTTATACAATAGAAAAATTAATCTATTATGGTTTTTGGTATCATATTCGATCGAGTTGGTATTATTAGGGGTTAAAACAATTATCATTTATTTTCAGAGCTAAATTATCAAAAAAAAAAAAATTGAGAAAAATAAAAATATTCGGTATAACTTAAATATTTTATTTGTTGTAATTCAAACATTAAAAGCTGAAAATAATTGAAATTTTCACTAAATATTTATTTTTTTAATTAAAGATTTTTTAAGTTTATTTTTGATTTATGCGTGACAATATATTATTTGTTTGTAACTATAAAAACGTGTAAATTGAATACACGATTCTGAGAAATATATTCTTACAGCTATTAAAATTGATCAAAAATACAAAGTTATTTTTTTTTTTATAAGTATTCAAATTTTTACAAAATTCATCAAAATTACAAAAATTTGCATACGATTTTATAGTTAAAATTTCATAATATTTTTATTTTAACGTCTTATATTTGAAAAATTTAATACAAGATTCCTCGTAAATATTTCTTACAGAAATTTAAAAATCTCAAAGATACAAATGCACCATTTTTTTATATGAACTTAATGATTTTATAAATTTTATATTTAAATGAAAAGTACTAAATTTAGTTATACAGTAAATTTTAAAAATTCAATAAAAATGTTTTATATTAATTTTAAACTATAATATATATCTTAAATTTAATAACAGCAGGCTACGCACGGTATCAGTATTGACTAGTAAATTAGTAATAGCTAAAAATATTAATTTTCATAATGCATTATTTATTTTGTATATTCATTATATACATATACCTCTATCTAACCTAAGCACATATATTTCCCTGATTTCTTTTGTTTTATATATGTTTAGTTTCATGCTATTAAGTTCTGTGACACCTTATGAGGAACCTTGTATTAAATTTTGAAGTATTTTGATATAACGAAAAATTTTTTATCCTTTTTTTAAAAAAAAAAAAAAATTTTAGGCCTACAATTAACTCAAAAATTGTCAAAATATTTTTTAAATTTTTTAGTATATATAAAATAATGGTCTCAACATTTGGTGAAATTTTAAAATGTCTACGGTAATTTTTTTTTTTTTTTTTGAATTATAATAAAATAAAGAAGTCGTTCCCTGTGAAATCGGTAGTTTACGGATGAATATTTAATGTCTAATTTCAAACGCTGATAAAAAATTAGTTTGATATTCCAAAAACTTTTTTTTTAGAAAGGTAGAAAAACTTATATAGAATCATGTATTAAATTTTCAAATCTTAAATTTAAAGAAAAAATTTTTACGTATTTCCTAATCAAAAAAACTAAATTTTTGAGATGTTTACGTATTTTGACGAAATTTTAACTTTAGACAATTATAAAAAACTGTTATAAACTTAAATTTAACTTTTTTTAATTTTCATTTACAACAAGTTACGAAGAACTTTGTTTTAAATTATAAAGTATTTAACTGATTGAAAAAAAAATTATCGACAATAATTAAAAAAAAAAAACTCAAAAATGTATTATTCATATAAATAACTCAAAAAGAGTCAAAATATATCGAAAAGTTTATTGCTGATAGGAAATGCTTATATAAACATTTGGTGAAATCTACAGTATTTCTTTTTTTGATTTATGCCAAAAAAACAAAATCAATTTTCTCGAAAACTAGTGTTGCTTAAAAATTCCCGTTTTTTCTTAATTTTTTTTTTTTTTGTTTTCACCAAGGCTTTTAAAAACTATTGGGAATTTTCAAGAGTGATCTTCTTAAAGTACCAATTAGATTTACTTTCCTACCAGAAAAAAATACTGATGAAGAAAATGAAAGTATTTTTTCGACAACTTATCTGTATACAGGCAAAAAAAAATACACATGATTATAAAATCAATATTTGCTCCATTTAGAATCTAAAATATAAACTTTCAGTAACATACATACATACATACCTATAAGAGTAAAGATAATTATTTAAGAATAAATTTCTTACAAATGCAATATTACGAAATTTAAGTATATTTGATTTGCTCTTTTATTCCTTATTTACCTACTTACAAAATTCAAAAAATAGGGGCAAAAATTAATGAATTACTAAAATTCTACCTTGTAAATTACATTAATTTAATTAAAATATCTATTATTCAATTAATAATAATATAATTCTTTCCTGAGAATATACATAAAAATCCATCTAAAAATGTCATAATTTTTTAATATATTATAAAATTTGGTTAGCATGCAATTGATTGAATTATTATAACTATATTATAGCTTTGACGACTTTAATTAAACAAATAAGTTAAATATTAAGTCAAAATAAATATCGTGAAACATGTATGATTTTCATACATTTGGAACATTTGTGCAATATTGATTTTCACCTATTTGATCTTCGTTGAAATTTTCTTTAATGTTGCACGAGAAATTAAGAATTGTGCGTGCTGATTCAAATATATGTTTTATTGTGATATGAGTTTGGCATACATTGCATATTGGTGAATGGTCTTTACTTATTAAGAAGGAGTGCGTAACAAACGTGTGTCCGATTCTTATCCAGGTAATAGCAATATCTTGACGTCGGTTGAGACCCGGAGGTGTATACCATTGTTTCACTGAATTTTGATGGACTTTAATTTAATTTTTTTTATTTAACTGAATTTTAAATTTATGCTAGATAATATCTAGATCCATCCAATATGTGGGATAATAAACTGTTTTGTATAATAATTTTATTTTTAACATCAAACTATATACTATTGTATGTTAAATTATAGGAAATTTGTGAACAGTCTATAGTATCTGCACGTACGTATTTGGTTAGTCATATATATAGCCAATAGGTAGCACAATCCCCCCATATTGCATATAAATTATTTCTCTATTGTAAAATGTGGAAATACAATTTTCACGGGATTGTTAAAATTATATCAAATTATCTTCGCAAATCAATATTCCAATTATAATATAATGACGTAAAAAGCCGTTATTATAAATATAATCGTGAAGTAAATTGAAATTTAATTTCTTCAATAATTAATCAGATATTAAAATCTATGTAGCTTTACGTTTATCTTTAGACAAGTCATCGTTAATGGTCATAAGTCATAGCGTAACAATATTAAATTAAATATAGGGATATTACGGTTTTTGGACAGTTATGAACTTAATGTTGCCCAATACCAATAATATCAAACCACCTCTTCGCTTCACTTTTATGCGCAATAATTTCAGGTCAATTTTCGTGCCATTGATGATTGTTCCAGTCTTCCAGATCACAACGGCAAGACTCATGCTGCTGAGAAAATTCCGTTTATAGAATTGTTTTTCAACCGTTTCCTCCCATTTACACTCTACTTAGTGTTTTCATTTATTGCACGTCTAAATCATGTCTTGAAAACATCTACCGTTTCTGCAGATTCCATTCATTCTATCAAATTCACCACTAGTTCTTTTTACTCAGTTATTCTACTATGTTATTTGATGAAACCTAAGAAATATTGAGAACATTTTTCCTGAGATTTTAGTCAGATCGTAGAAACGTCTTGTACACTAGTATTATCAATTCACACTATCACTTAACTTTATACTTCTTTGAATATGTGTAAAAATATATTAATAGTCACACTTTGGTATGCCTGGTTATCGTCTAATAGTCAAGAAATATAATGTAGTCAAACCTTTTAGCTAAATTTAATTTAAATTTAATATAACTACAAAAATGAATTATTTCAATGGCATGACGGTATGGAATTTTCTTTGATAAAGTTATGTATTTTGTTGTATGGCTTAATTCTCTTCAGTTAAGCACCTTGTGATATACAACATTTTTCGTTTTGTTATCACATACAAGAACAAATATAGTGGATGGTTTGCCGACACGTGAACATGCCACGTCCATGAGAAAACATGCATTTTCTAAATTCAGACCACAAACACTCAAGGATTGTCCTTGTGATTTGTTAATCGTCATGATGAATACAAGACGAAAATTGAATTCGTTTAAACATAAAGGGCAATTCAGTTAAGATTTAATAGACACTTACAGAAGCATAACAAACTGCATTTGAGCAAATTTTTTTTTTTAAATCTTACCATTTAAAGAAAATTAACATTTACACTCTTCAACATAAATTACCATGAATTTCGGATTAATCTATATTCTTCGATAATGTCTGCCTCAAATGAAATCATTTGAAAACTGCCATTGCATTTTCGAGTGCTTGCTAGAAAATGTGGTGATTCTTGTGTTTCGCCACGAAGGAATGAATGCAATGGCTCAGGTGGTGGAGTCAATAATGGTAATTTCACTTTGCTATTAAGGCAACACAATCCAAGCGTTTCTGCAGCAAACTTGAATGCGCCACAATGCCACAAACAACGTTCATTTTACCATTGCGAACAAATGTATGCGATCTGTAATCAATTGTGCAATCGTATATAAACGCTTTTCGATTCAAATCAACACTCGAAGCATTTCTTTTTGCGCATCGAAGATTATCTTGTTGTTAATTTGTGTGATAAGCTCGAATATTTCTCATTGCCAAACAAACCGTTTCATGAGCTGCCTCTCTTTGCTCTTTTATTTGAGAAGCAAGAAGTAGGACCATAATAACGCGACTCACTTTTCTTGCAATTTCTCGTTCTTCTTCGTTGGATTGATTCGCAATGTTACAATGCCTAATTGCATTACAGTTTTTTTTTTTAGAAATATTAGATGTTCTGGGTCGCGGCATTTGTATCTATAACGAAAACAAATTCACCGAAAAAACAAAAAAAGGAATGCGCACTTATTGCCTCGGCGATTGTGACGGTGGTTGTACGTCTTTTTCGTAAATATATACTACAAAATCTCAACGGATAGATAACGTTTGTAAAATAATTATGTTCACTGATTGTTATGTCAACTGCATGTATTTTATCATTTGTACCCTTTTGTTTAATCTACGTGTTTATTTGTTGTAATCAATTATTTGTTAACTTTATCGGACTAAATATATAAAAACCTTGCTCTGATTGATGACCCCGCGAGGTGCGGAAGAAAGTGAAATCAGAATATTAGGCGCATAAAAAGCATCGCAACGGTGACCTATGTCAAAGTTTTATTTTTTTTTATAATAGTTATAAAATATTTAACTATTGACAACCCTATAAATAAACAAATATGTAACTAATGACAACCACTAGTAAACAAAAATAATTCTCGATTTCGTAAATCTCAAAATCCTTGTGTAAGCACCTCTTTAAAATGCGAATTTGATTTATTTTAATATTTATTATTCTATTCGTGGCGAAGATGAATCCAATAAATCAAAAATCATCGAAATAGGTCCAGCCGTTCTTGAGTTATAAATGGTATAACTATCGGTCCAGTCATTTCTAGTGATGCAATTAACCAATTAACAGCATTTCATTTTAATTTATATTTTATATTATGTGTATAAAATTAAAAAAAATATTTTTTAAACACAGTTGCTATGGTAACTTAATTATATTATGAATCGGTTGCAAGGGACAGTAGATCCGAACCCTATGTTGAAATCGGACATAGCCCGACATCTTTTGAAAATTTAGGATGGGTTCGCTTCATATTTTTACTATATCTCCCTCCTCTAGTATGCCATTGGGACTAATGTATAGATATTATGACCTTTTAAAAATTTTTTGCTGGACTACATTTTCAGGACTTTGGCTAGGTGCAACTTAGTTAGATACTATAATTGAAAGTTGATGATATGAAATCGAACAGACAAAAAAGTTGTAGGTACCCAGCCTCAAAAACATATCTATGTTTATTTATGTCAAACTTAATCACAGTTTTATATTTCATGTTACTAGTAGTAGATCTTACATTTCCATACACTCAAGTTTTTATCATCATTTGTACTCAAATATATTTTTTTATAAAAGTTAATTTTCTTTTACGTTCTTTTATAAAAGTTGCGCTAATTTATACCTATAGAAATTTGTTTTATTTGCATATTTTAAAACTTATACTAAGTGTTTGTAATGGACACTCACAATAAACCACTACTTAATTAAACTTCTCAGGTATCAATCTCTGGATTTTTGAGTGAGAAGTATTCATTACATCAAATTTATGGACCATCATTATATCTAATAAAATAGGTACCCGAGTAGTATATTTTAGTGGAATCTAAATCGATAGGTTTAATTCTTGATTTTACCATGTATGCGAAGAAAATTTTTATTTGTCTTTACTAAAAGCATTCTAAATTGTACAGATTTCTCCAACTTTGCCATAATCATTCATTTTTTATGATTGTTAAATAATTTGATGGCTGTTATATCCATATATATATTTATTAAATATTTGAATTAGATACGTTTAGTTTATTACATTTTTTTTAATTTATAAAAATTATTTTATAAATTATTAAATTATTATTTTATTTTATTATTATTATAATTTTTAAATTTCTTTTTTTTAATTTATACACATCCGTAATTATGTGGATTAATTTCCATCGACTTTGTGTGTACAATATCATCAAATTCTAATTTTAATTGTTGAATACTAACCGATTCTATAAAACTATATTTATTAAATTTCCATATTAACGTAAAGCTATATTTTATATTAACTATATAATATATTTTCATAAAACATATTTTAATATATATTTATTTACAAATTAATAAAGATAATAAACTCGATCCTGGTAATGAGTTACAAATAAAGGAAGACATACTATATATAATTTAAAAAGTAAAAAAAAATTCTAAAGGTTATTTTTAATACATATTTTATGATCATAATCATAAAGATTATCAAAATTTGAATAATATAGCTTTAAATCAATTTAAACAATACTTTACTTTCCATCAAATAAAATAATTAATTTACCATCAAATTCAACATTGATTCTTACCGTATTTGTTTTAACTAATATACCAAACTTTTTAAAATGTATACGAAAACTTGAAAAAACAATAGTTAAATTAATGCAGATCTTCTAATATTCTGAAAATGTGAATGTAAACAAATTATATTGAATGAGAATGAATAACAATGTAAATACAACAAAACATTAAATATTATTCTACGAAAAGTCGTGCATTAGCGAGTTGAGTACATTATACTATACATATTAAATACAAAGGTGCATTATAAAATTAGGTATAGCACGATATCAAAACAATAACTGAATAAATTATTTCAACAATTTTGTTTTTCATTTCTGTTTTGAGCAATAATAGATGTTTTTCATTTGGAGAATATTCTACTATTTGTAATAGTTATTTTGATTCTTCTACATAGTTAATATATATTTTTTATTATTCTTTGAGTGCTTAAAACTATTATTTGAAAAATATTAAATAATGTTAATAAGTTACTATTAGGTACTAAGTTAAGTTATCAAAATATTATTATTTGATAATGATATATTATTTTAAAGAATTTTTCATACTAATATTTTAATTCGGTAGATCAATTTATACTGCCAAAACACAGCATACCTTATATAATAATATTATTTTAACATTAAATCATATCATTTTGTTATGTAAATTGACTTTATAAGTTACATTCAATACCAACATACCGTAGAGTGGTGTGAATAGGCTCGTCGTATAAATTGTTCTAAAATTAGTATAAATATTTTGATAAGTATGAAATTTACACGATAACACTATAAAAATAGCAAAAATAATTTAAAAACTAAACCATGTTTTAAAAATTCTAATACAAAAACGTGTTTAAAATTTGATGTGAGTACATTGATTTATTTTTGAATTAGAATAAAAAAAAAAAAACAAATTCATTTTGTACAAAACTGTTGCGTAAATTTCCGTTTTTCTATAATTTTACAGTTTTTTCTAATTATTTTTAAAAATACTGGAAACTCTTCCAAAGTTTAAACTATTTGAATTTATTTATTTGGTGGTTTAACTTAGTGGATTATTCACTAATGTTTTAAATATGAGGATGAGACGAAAAGTATAACTGCCAATATAAATTACAGATTGAAATTAATGTTCAAATGGTAAGTAATAATGAGGAAAAAGATCAATTTACAACCTTATTTTAGACATCCGACTATACCATGTGTCCAGGAAAGCATGGTACACTCTATAATTAAATTACCCGTATTACTCAGTACCAATATTTAGTAAACATAGTTTTGTATTCTGTTTACTACAAATTTATGATCCAATAGTCTAGTTTCATGCCTCGAAAACAGAATTCAAAAATATATTTAAGGTACCGAGAAATATAGGTAATTTAATTATAGAATGTACCCTGTTTTCAATAACACAGTATATCCTCCACATCACAACAAATAGATAAAATGGTATATTAAGGAAAAAATATTTTGGAGTTAGATAAGAATGCGGAATGTGTCACTTGCTCTTAAATCGCATATCACGGAAGTCGTCGTGGTTATCTGTTATCGAATCCGATCTTCGTAGAATAATAACATGCTTATTGATTTATACGACGTTTAGAGAATTCCGAATGTTTATGCGACGTAGTAAGGTTTCAGCTGAAAGTTTTAAAACTAGAATACATTACAAAACATCTTTAGAAATTATCTTTAAATCATGTACATGGAAATAAACATTCGATTTTAATAATTGTAGAAACAAGTACGCAAGAATACGTGTAATAGAAAATACTGCATTGTCAAATTCAAATTTTTGCTCCATGTCCAATAAATTTAGTACGATTTTGCTACATCTAAAACTATATTAGTAATATCAGATACATATTGTCTATGAAAATATAAATATATGTTTACTATATCCGTTCTAATATATGATTAAATTCGTAATTTATAAATAATAAAATATTAAGAAAACTATAATTGCACGGTGTTCTTTTTAACAATTGTTGACACTTTCTAATAACCATCGAACAAATACTTTAAAATTTTAAAATTTAATGCATTACATACAATAGGTCAAAGTAGTAAATTACAATAGATCGTTGTTTCTCAAAATAAAAAAAAAAAATGTAAAAAAATAAAAGCCCATTACGTACAATATAAATCCCTCACTAATCTAAAAATTGTTATAAAAAATTAAAAATTAAAACAATTGTAAAAACGTATACCTTTTTTCTCGCCAGCAGCGTACACAAAATTCCCAATTAGGAGAGAGATTGAACACCCAAGAAAAACTCTGAGTGTATGCCTTTGTTCATCTTACTTATGTTGTAGATATTTATTTTAATTTATTTGAAAATTAAATGTAGATTTTTAGTTTTGTTTTAAACTATATATTATGTAAATATTGAATTCTTTATATTTTATAATAACATTAGAAAAATCAATACATTTACTGTACAAAAATAATTTTAATACATAAAAAATATTAAAGAAACATAATCATCTATTTTTAATAATGTCATTATAATTACAAAAACAATGAAAATATATAATTGAAACTCAGTTTTAAAATTTATGTTTCAACCTTATAACTTTTGTGGCATCAAATGGTTTTAAAAAAGTATTCATTTATAAGCTCCCTAGTTTTGAAGAAATATAATTTATATATTAGTATATGCTATAAATTAAACAATTTTTAGAATTAAAATTGTTCATGTTTGTTGGACATCATAATTTGATTTATATTCTAATCAAATTAAAAAAAATCGCAAGTAGACATTTTTTGAAAAGCTTAAAAAGTTTTTAATGCAAGAAATGATTGTGATTTATTCTTGTAAATGAATTTCAAGTTTTTTAAAACTTTTTCTGCATATTTTATGCATTGCGTTTTAATAATATATTATAACAAATTATAAAAACAATTAAACTATCTGAATTTTGAAATAAGTCATTTATTTATTTATTTCGAATATATTCACTTAAACTAATGATTGTCTTAACTCCATACTATTAATAATTAAAATTATTTTTATTTTTACAAACAATCTATATATTTTTATATATTAGATTGAAAATCCTAATTATTTAATGTAATAAAAATATTAAACGTTTTTAATAATGAAATTACACGATTAATATGACTATAGATAATTTTACGTAATTTAAAAGACATTGAACTTCTGACTGGTTCATCCGGCTATTGTCATTGTTAAAGTATACCAGGTCAAACTTTATTATGCATTACAATAATTTGGTGCCCGAGACATATATCTGACCTCAAATGCCATAGAATTAATGAAAGATTTAAAAATGTTGAGTAAAATAGTAATTTAATTAATAATAATATTGTACAATTTACATTATTTGAATGTTATAAAATAAAATAAAGATATTGTTTTTAAAATTAAGCACTAATTTCTGTTTGAACATATTGGTGCAAGAAATAGTGGCGAATTAACTAAAAATTTGATATTAATGATAAATAATTACATTTAAAAATGAATATAAGTAAAACTCAGCTATAATCACTCCGATGTTTTTATCTTGAAATTATTATATTTTTAATGTATTATGTGTGGAACGATGACTTTTATTCGACTTTAAACAAATTAAAACGTATTGCTGTATTATTGTAATAGAAATTTAACAACATTTGCAGTTAATGGTTATTTTTTTCCGAGAGTAGCTTGAAATGTATTTTAGTGTTGGTTTTAATAAGTATTTTTATTTAATTTTTTTTTCTCGATGAGCATTTTTTCTGGCGATAGAAAGCTTCACATAGAGTTTAATGTAGTATTTAATATATTATATCAATTTGAAATCGAATCTAGTTTGTACTCTGAAAAAGTAATTTAATTTATTTTACTTGTAGTTTTTTTTTGTATGCAAGATAAAACTAGGTAGGGATAATGTACCTACAAATAACCTACGAAAAATATTATAAAGACATCCGAGAAAACATGATTTTATCTGAGCTTTGTTCAGAATCGTTTTTTTAAATGCCAAAACCCATGATTTATATTTACATCAACATTTAAAATAATACACCACCACACTACGTGTAAACTAAGGATTGTAAAATTTGTAAGGGATGTAAAATTATGTTTATCTATAATTTTTAATCTAATACTGTTACGAAATAAATTATATATAAGTGTATGCTTTATAAACTAGGTGATTCATTTCGTAATAATAACATTTATTATTGAGAAAAGTTTATACGTTTCTTAAATTATTTTTTTTTTTTACTTATATTTATTAACATATTTTTTTAAGGTTTATCCTTTTTTTTAAATGACGACATACAATATTAATTTCCTATTCTAAAATAGATTACTTTTCTGAGAATTTATTAAAAATAAATTAGAATTTTAAGTATGTTAAATATTAAATTTTTGTAATTTTAAATATAATATGTTAACAGATAAGTTGTCACATTATTGACGATGTACACACGACTCTACTGTACAGCAGAGTAGTGATTTTCTATTTTCTCCTTTTTTCGTTTTTTTATTCAACTAAATGTTACTGAATATAATAATTGATTATTTAAATGATAACTTTTTTTTTCGTTTCAGTTACATCCCCGAGTTTTGGATGTCAGGTAACGTCTTCTATCAACTGTTCAACGATGATCGCTACTTCAGTCTTATTATGGAACGTGTTCAGATAGTCGAAATATGGACATTTATATGTATCTTAAGAATCTTGTATTTCACACTTTTACATGTAAATAAACGTTTATGATGTAAAAAATAAAAGCACATCGAATAATACTGCGAATTGGTAACAAAACATTACCGCATGACAGAATTAAAAAGATATGACCAGCATGATATATATTTTTTCAAAAATGAAGCGAATTCGATTGTGTGTTAAATATTATTATTATTTATTAACTTTTTTTTTTTATCTTTTGACATTTTTAGATTAGATTAAGTGTTAACAAATAAAATGATTATTAACAAATACAAAAGCGATTCATATTATCAAACGAATTTTGTAGATCCGTATGAAATATATAATTTAAAAAGAGTTTGTGTACATATTTATGATTTTATATACATATAACTAATATTCATTAAATATAAATATATTATATAGATTATGTAACCATTTTAATAGCAATATTAAATTTTGCTATTTAAAATCAGTTTGAAATCAAAGAAAAAATTTAAAAAAGTTTAAAACTTTGCGTTGAACTTTGAAAAGTTATTTAATATTTAATAATCCATTAGCATTTAATTTTGCTTTTTTGCTTGTTTGCACAGTTTCAATTTTGAAATTTGGATTTTAAAAAAGAAAATAAAGCTATAATACTATAATTTCTACAAAATATCAAAAACTGTAATTATAATACCATGGATTATACATTTTTTTAGTTATTTAAAAAAATAATTTTAATAACTATATTTAATTAAATCTATGAACATGTGTATAATATTGTTATTATTTATAAATATTATCGAATGTATTTGTTAAAAAAAGATATTTTAAAGTATAGGCACTTTTGATGTTAATATACGTTTAATTGATATTCGTGTGTTTATCTTTTGTTGAATAAAATTATGATTGTTGTTCTACTTAATACCAATAACTTTATAAACTCAGTTAATATGATAACCTAATCATTTGAAAATTGCATTTATGTTTTGTTTTATATTTAAAGTGATGAATGTTTAAGTGATGAACACTTCTTTATGCCTATTATAAATTTTAGTACCTCACTTATAATAATAATTACATTTAAATTTTAATGAGCACATAAGCTTTGTCGCATTTTCCAAAATTTATTTTTAAAAAAATTATTCTTGTACTCCAATTACATTATAGTGTTTAAGTACTTAAGAAGTGATAGTAAATTGTTATCCATAATTCATGAATTAAGTTATATTAAATTATTATAAACCAACTATCAATTATAAAAACCGAATTCATATTATTAATTAATCCTTTAATTTTATGGGAGTGAACATTTGTGATTAATTAACAAACTATTAAATCTTTTCATTTCCTTCAAAGATCTAAAAAACTAAATAAAAATATTATTTACAATAGCTGTATAGAGAACAAAAACGGTTCAACCCAGAAAAATGTGTCGACTTTGGATTCAGATAACTGGTAAGTACAAAAGCAAATGAAAAAATATATTTTGTTATAAACGATAAATCTATAACATTTAGCATACATACAAAAAATATTAATTAATACCTATTAAAAAGATTTAAAATGGTATTCTGATTTTATTACATTTATTTCACTGACTATTTTGTAACTCTCAAAAGTTTCGACAAGATAAAATTCAAATTACCTAATATATAATATACCTAATTTTGGAGCAGTGCACGTTCTTATTATTTCTTAATACTTTTTATTTGTAATTTGTGTTGAATATCTATTGATATTGTTAGTAAAATATCGTTTTCATTGACATTGAAATATTGAGTAACAATACTCATTCAATTTTCTAATAAAATTGTAAACAAAATATAATATAGATGTGTACTTATCAGATGTTATATTATTAAATTATACTACAAATTGAAATTTATTTAACATGAAGCGTGACATATTAAAATCAAAAAGTTTAAATTTATAATATTATAACTTTTTACACCATTTTAAATATTTTTCTTCTACATATGAGCCTTGTTTTAACATATCTTACTCTTAAATATTTTAAAACAATGACACAATAAGCACTGCATTTTTTGTATTATATAGTATTTAACTAATAAATACAAATATTTTTAAAAAGCAATCCTCCCCAAAAATAGGTCATATATATATTTAATGAATAACAATCAACTATAAAACCATAGTTAAAATATTTAATCAAGTATCCTTGAAAAAGACTTAATAATGTGAAAAATGAAACGTTCAGTAGAAAAGTGCATCAGCTGTTGTTCTAACATAGATTTGTTATTATAGTTATCAATAAGCTATCCTAATAGCTTTAAAATAAGAAAACCAGCTGCTGAGTTCATCGATCACATTCTGTAAAAAAAAAAAAAGAAAGAAAAAATATTTTAAATTCTGAACGGACCAAGAATGATATTGGTTTTACAACGATGTGTATTTTTTCCTATGAACATATTTTAGGATAGTAAACGTGATCCAAATGTTTTGTGCAGCATGTGCAATAGATTGTAAAACGAGTGTAGATTATACAGCATGATTGTCAACGCTGAAAAATGTTCATTATTTTTCAAGTAAATAATGAAACACTAAAACAAGTGTCTTTACTTAAAATAAATATTGAATTATTGAAAAAACTATAGTTTATAAATCTATGTATTATTTTGCATTGTACGTTATTTTCCAAATGTGAAAAAATGTATACTATCGTAATGGTGTAAAACAATATTACAGTTTTCATAGTATTCGTTTTATAATTATAATATTATATAAAGTATTATATATTATACATATGCGTGTGTTATATTTCAATCATTATGTTATATCATGGAGTTCTGTCATATTTAGATATAACTATTTTGATTAGTAAACAAAATTTATTATAATAATCGTTCGGCCTGCTAGACATACGTCTCGAACTAGTCTCGTTTCATCACTTATTCCGTGTATAATTGCTGCCCGGTCATCGGTAAAGTAAAATAATTTATATTACACATATTTTATTTAAATTTACATGAAATTGTACTCGATATAACTAAGTGTCTTGTCTAGCAACCAAATCTTTTCACATTCCTTCGTTTGGTATAAATCTGTCACTACGGATACACCCCTTATACCGGTGATAGACAACAATTTAATAGTTACCGTGAAATACCACATAACAATTATACAATATGTTATGTAGCGTGCATAATAAAGCTCAGTACAATGTACAACTATAGTGGATATAAGTTTTACAATCAATTAAAAAATAAATTACATAAACAAATTCATTTTGAATTGTATAATATACATAGTTCAATATTATTTAGGTTATTTTGTATTAATAATAATAATATAGTGTCATGAAGTACGATTAAAATTTCAATATATCTAGGATACACGGTAGAAACACATTTTAAGTACAATTATATTTTTGGGAATCTTGTAATAATTATATTATAATTCATAAAAATTATACTTGTATACAACTATAAGCAATTAAAAATCAAACATTTAAAATATAGAAACATCTTTTTTATTTTTAATAATCCGTGATAAAAATACATTTTTTTTTTACTTAATCACTAACGTGCAAATTAGATTTTTATTTTCATAAAAATAAAAAAAAATTATTATTTATGTTATTTATTTTATAAGAATTATATAAAAATAATAATAGTAGATAATAAATGAAAAAAAATTCTATTTCTATAAGAAATGGGTAGTAAGGTATTAAAAGATTATTTATGCTTAATAGCAGAGTATTATATAGGGATTATAATATTTTATTGTGTAATGAGATTAAATTTAATAATATTTCTAAAACAGTAAAAATGTTATTTGTTTAACTAAAACATTTACGTACTAATTTATAGTTGATGTCGTATTCCGTGCCAAAAGTTTAAATAATTACCCATAATAAAATAATTGTTTTGTTCGTGTTGTATATTTCAACAGTGTATAACAATGGCGGATTAATAGGTACAATGATATGCAGGTCTAAATAGCAAAGACACCAAAAGGGCCCAATCCTAAAATTTGAATTCATTTTTTTGTTTCAAAATGAAAATTGGACAAAGTTCGATTTCGTCGATAAAAGTCAATACCTTTTTATAACACTAATATAATATCTTATTGCATATGCAGTTTAAGTCATAAATATCAATAAAATAAAATAATTCACATTAAGAGCGAACACATCACGGTATTGTGTAGGAAGGGGCGTCATTCATTTGGACGAATGACCCATAATTTACTTGATTAAAGCATATATTATTTGGGCGAGAAATTAACCGTTCATTTAGGCGACAAATTTATAAATTATTGAATAATAGCTAAGTAACATACCTATATAATAAATTTTATACTTACTATTTTACTACAACCACAAATTGCGAATCTCGTAGGTACTACTAATGGGGTTAAATCATTGAACAGTAATTATAACATACAATTTTATATCATCCACATCCTAAATTTATCAAGTAATTAATATTTTAAAAGAAATTCAAACAATAACTTTACTAAAAATTAATTTTAAAATGAATTTTATTAATTAAATGGGTATAAGATACGAATACTATACTAATAAAAAAATTTAATGAATAAATATAATAAAATAAATTATATTACAATATTATACATTTTTAACAATATCAGTTAGAGTTAACTGAGAGTCCTAAGTTTCTAAAATTGGGAAGAAAAACGTAGTAGTCCATATATGTATATATCATAAACATACATATAAAATCACGTCCAAACGATGTATTAGATATACTGATGGTCCGTGTAAATTTCGCCCAAATTATTTCTATAAATTCGCCCAAATGAAAGCCGCCGTAGAAAGACACCTACATATTTCTCTTTTGGTGAAATTTATACCAAAAATACGGCACTGCGTTCCAGTATGTAGTTTTAATGAATAAGCTATGGTTGTATATAAAACGGATGACCTACACTGAACAAGAAATAATAATTAAGCTGTGTATTTCGTATGTCAATTTGATGAATGTTATAAATAAGTTGAGTAACTACTCAAATGCAGTATGTAACTTTAGAAAATATAAAGTTCGCTTTACAGAACGACACAGCTTTTATTATCTCAGTATCCTAAACACGTAATACAACACAAGAACTCTCCATAAAACAGAAATGCTAAAGTTTCGATTTATGTATCAAAGACTAAATAAATAAGTAGGTGTTCTACTTGTTATGAAATATAAAGAGAACAACATTGCTATCTGCTAAATTATGTTTCCTATTTTAAATAGGTAACATAAATAAGTCAGTATAGATATCGTAATAATATATATATTGTTATTATTATTATCGGCAATATCAATTTAGTATTTACCGTTACGGTATTATGAGTAACAAAAAAAGATATAAACAACAAGTAAGTAAAATTAATTAACAATAAACATGTATTTACTGCAGTATTTTATCCTTAAAAATAATATTTTTCTTAATAATTTCCTTTCTGTATATGAAAATAAAATATTAGTAAATATTTTATAGTTATTGTGAAATATCAATGTCGAACATTGTTATATAAAAATACAGAATTAAAATAATATATTAAATGTATATTTATAAATTATAATTGAACGACCATTTGAAATGCTCATATAAATTTTTATTTGATACGGGTTTGTTGTTTGCATTAAGTTTATCGTAATAACAGTACTTACTATTAAGTGCACCAATTAATTTACATAATTTTTACCAAATATATATTTAAAATTATAACTAATGACCACAAACAGGATTGTCAATTAAATTTTCCAGTATTTTTCGTGAAAATAAAAATAATAAAAGAAAACAATTTAAGAAAAAAATTTAATTGTTTTTAACAAAATCGTTTAAATTATAAAAATTAACTTTGTCAACATTTAAACATTAAACGATTGTAAAAAGAACTGCTAATCAGCAATTTTTAATATATTTTTCAATCATATATTAGGTAATAAAACACAATTATATTTGACATTTTTTCAATTTAATTGCATAATAGTATGTAATTATAAAATTATAAATATTAATCAATTTATTTATTTATTACAAAAAAAAAAAAACAAATTTTAAAATATAAATGCTTAGGTTTTTAATTTTAGATTCTGGGCGAAGCTATAAATGTATTGATTTTACAATAAAGTGTTTTTTTTTATGCCTATCATCGTGTTTTAGAGCAGTAAAAGTACTTTGATTATCTTCATCAGCGTAATTTATCTTTTCTGATAGGTAAATGAATCTAGTTGGTACTTTAGGGGGTCAAAGTGAAAAAGGTTGGCAAGTGGGTACCGCTCTGCTCTACAGTACATATCCAGTGTATATTTCCTTGTTAAACATTTCCGTGCAAAATAACATAATAAATTATTGATATGTTATAACACTTATAAGTTAGAAAATATACTTTTGTAGCATATAACGAAATGAATTTCCTGATAATATGTTATTGCCGAGAGCATATCAATGCATAAATAAGTGATGGACACTATCGAATAATTTGAGATTATTCAAATGATATATTATTCGGTTTATTTGAATTGTAGATATAAAAAAAAGTGAAAAAAAATACTTATCTGATAACTGATAACTGATACTTATCTGATAACTGATAACTGATACTTATCAGAATATATGTCCGCCAAAATTTAAAACACAAGACACTGTTGTATCTATTAAATGAAATGGCATTAAAATATGCAACGATACCTACTACATCGGTTCCTTCAGAACGTATATTTTTCAAGACCGGTCCAATTATGTCAGCAAGGCGTAACAGATTATTGACCAAAAATTTTGCTACACTTGTTTTTCTTAATAAAAATATGTAGCAAGTAAAAATTATTTGGTGGTGAAGATTATTCGATGGTGCAGATTATTCAAATATTTTTTTTAAAAAATAACGTTATTCAGTTATGAATTTTTTATTCAAATGATTATTCGATAGTTTGCACGAATAACCGAATATTATTTGATAGTACAAATTATTCATTACCCACCATCACTAATAATATGTTATTAAAAATGTTCTACATATACATTTATATAATCTTGTTTCCGCACAAAAACAAAACTTTAACTTAGGGTTTTTAAAATTATTTTATTTGCTGACGATTAATTGAAAAACTATCAACTCAAGGCCAGTAGGTAGTTATTATAACATATAATTTTAAATATTGGTATTTCCTTCTATTGATATTTGTGTGAACGTTTACATGAATAAATAAGTGGGTAGGTACCCCTCTGCTGTACAGTAAGTATCGAATTGGTCACTTTCATGGATATCTTAAATTTGTATTCAATGATATAAATCAATGTATACAAAAAACAATTCTGAGCAAAGAGAGTCTGCCAGCCTACATAACTAAGTGTACCTATTTTAACATATTGTTGCTATTAAAATAAATAATTGTATTACCATTAACAATACAGTAGGTTATATTTATTTTTGCAGAAAACATTGCAGTTAAAAAATTAGTATAGTGTATAAAATATTGTAATATACTTTATAAGTTTTAAAAATCTTCAAAAAACATTTTTAAATTACAACGAAATAAATAACATCGTTATTCTTCATTTAAGTATCTAATTTCGTCCAAATTTTAATTTAAAATGTCTACAAAAAATTATTTATGTAATTATTTATATAATTTAGATTTTTTACTATTAAATGCTTACAAACAACAATGTTTTAAATTTTCAATTTTTAGTTATATAGTCTTATCATTTTATACATTTTTATCTACTAAATAATTTGCAAAAATTCGATATTTCGATGAATTTGGTCATAATTTGAACTTTAAATGCTTATAAAATAAAAGTGTGTATTTGTGTCTTAACTGTTTTTAAAACTGTATTTAGAACAACTTACAGAAAACCTTGTTTTGAATTTTCAATCATTAGTTATAAAAACTGAACATTTTATATTTTTTTAATTACAAAATATTTTGCAAATGTTCAATGATGAATTTGATTAAAATTTGAAGTATAAATGCTTCTAAAAAAAAAAACGAGCCTATGTATTTTCATTATTATCAATCTACTATTTTAATAATATATAAAGAATCTTGTATTAAATTTTCATAAAATATGTCACAACATTTTTTTTATCGATATTTAAAGAAAAAAAAATTGAAAAACCAAAAATTTTCTACAATTAACTCAAAAATTGTTAAAATATTTTTTAATTATTTTTGTGTATAGAAAATGGTAATCTAAATATTTGGTGAAATTTTCAAATGTTTACAGTTATTCTTTTTGAATTATATTAAAAAAAATAATAAATCGTTCCAGGAGAAAACGGGTGAATATCCAATGTCTAATTTCAAACGCTCATAAAAAATTACTTTGACATTCTGCTAATTTTTTTTTTTTTTTATAAAATAGAAATACTTATAGAGATCCTAATGTTGAATTTTCAAATCTCAGATATAAATAGAAAAATTTTTATGAATTTTCTAATCAAAAAAAACTGCAAAATCTTGTGATTTTTACTTATTTTCTCGAAATTTCAACTTTAGATGCTTATAAGTAACTATTAGAGACTTACACTCAACTTTTTTTTAATTTTCACTTACAATAAATTATGAAAAACCTTGTCTTAGATTTTCAAGGTTTTTAACCAACTGAAAGCATTTTTATTGGTAATAATAAAATAAAACCCAAACATTTATTATACTTATAAATAGCTCAAAAAAGTGAATTTTTAGAAAATTTTATGGTGTGTAACAAGGGCTAATATAAACAGTCGGTAAAAATTCTATATATCTATTGTGATTACTTTCGATGTTAAACCAAAAAACAAAATCAATTTTGTCAAAAATTAACTTCGAGTAAAAATTCCGGTTTTTGACTTAATTTTATTGTTGTTTTTCCCGACGTGTTTTGAAAACTATAGGGAATTTTTTACTTTTGACCCTTCAAAGTACTTACTAGATTTATTTTTCTACCGAAAAAGATACTGATGAAGAAAATCGGATCACTTTTACTGCCCATAAACATGGTAATAGACAAAAAAAGAAAAAAAACACATATCATTGTAAGATTGTAATATTTCCTTCTTCTCTCAGAATCAAAAATTCTCAATAGTTTTCAAACGTGTCGAGAAAAACAACAAAAAAATTCAGGAAAATTTTTACGCAAAACCAATGTATGACAAAATCGATTTTGTTTTTTGGTATAATACGAAAAATATTAACAGTAGTTATATTACATTTTCACAAAATTTTTATATAAACATTATCTATACACAGTAAAATTTTTAATATATTTTGACTTTTTTGTGCTATTTTTGGGCATGATCAATTTTTGGGTTTTTTTTTATTTTTTTATTACTGTCGATAAAATTTTTTTCAATCGAGCAAAACTCTTAACAATTTAATACAAAGTTCATCATAACTTGTTGTAAGTTAAAATTAAAAAAAAAGTTGAACATAAGTCTCTAAAAGTTTTTTATATGCGTCTACATTTAAAATTTTGACAAAATACTTAAAAATCAAGAAAATTTGCAATTTTTTTTTAATTAGGAAATTCATAAAAACATTTTTATTTAAATATAAGATTTTAAAATTCAACACAATACTCTCTATAAGTTTCTCTACCTTTCTAAAACAAAACTTTACCGGCAAGTCAATGTATTTTTTTATGAGCGTTTTTAATTAGACATTGGATATTCACTTGTAAATAATTTCTCAGTGAACAATTTTGTTATTTTCTTGTAATTCAAATTCAAATAATCATAAACATTTAAAATTTTCTCCTAATGTTGAGATGATTGTATTCTATATGTCATTAAATTTAAAAAAATATTTTTACCCTTTTTGAGCTAGTTGTAGGCCCAAGAAAATATTGGTAATTATAAATTATTTTTCTATAAATATCGATTTAACAATTTTTATAGGTTCAATAGGTTTTAAAATATAATACGAATTTTATCATAAGGTTTTTTAAATAGAAGTTCAAAAATATTAAAAATATAGGCTCAATTTTTTTTTAGAAGCATTTAATGTTTGAATGTTGGTCAAAATCCATCAATATATTGAAAATGTTCAAAATATTTTGTGGTTAAAAATGTATAAAATGTTCTGTTTTGTATAGCTAATAATTGACAATTTAAAATAAGGTTTTTCGTAAGTAATTATTAGTGTAACCAATAAATTTAAAAAATGTATTAACATAGTTGATTTTTATAGACATTTAAAATTAAAATAAGAACGAAATTAGATATTTAAATAATAACGATGTTACCTAGTTATTTCGTTATAATTTAAAAATAATTTTCGAAAGTGCTTGAAACTTTTAAAGTATGTTATTATATTTTATACAGTAATGACATTTTTAAATTCAATATTTTTATCGAAAATTACTTTAATTTTCCATATTATTAATAGTAAAATTAATTATTTTAATAGCAATACTATCATAAAATACATTTAGTTATGTAGGCTAACAGACCGTCTTCGCTCAGAATTGTTTTTCGTATACAATGATTTTATATCATTGATTCAAATTTAATTTATCCATTACAGCCACCCATTTGATTCCTATTATACAGCAGAGTGATCACTATTTTGAGACTTTTTTTGAATTAAAGTTTATATTTTATCTCCATTATTGAAAGCATAATACTTTTCTAAATGTATTAATATGCGTGTTAATCAGTAAAGAATAATATAGTAATATAGTTTATTAATTAATTGCACGTAAAGTTTAATGAATACATAAATTTAAATAAATGGTTATATTTGTTTAAGTAGTGTCAAAGTTCATTTAGACCAGTGAACAATACTCTCACTTGTACAGGGCACAGTGACCATTTATAACACTTGTGATACACCTTAACACATTATTTCAATTTAATAAATTCGTTGAATACAATTATTTACCTTTGGCCAAAATACAGACAAAATTTCCTGAGCTTCATTTTTTTTTTTTAACTGTAAGTATTTAAAAAAGTATAATATATATCATGGTACATTGAACATATATAATAGTAAAATAAAATTAATCATCGTTTATATATTATTTTCATTTTCATGATTTCACATTCAAAAATTTACAATCGTAACGTAAATAATAAATCTACAGAGTTACATAATATAATTTAGCTCATTAAGTACCTATCTCAAAAAGAAAAATCTGTTATATTCTGTTTTGACAGAAAATAAGAATTTTATCTGATTAATTATGTACAATAATTCTATCAAAAAAATCTAACATGATAAAATAAATAATCTAAAAACTTCTAAATAAAATACAAAACAATAACACAAAAATAAACTCACTCTGGTAGATAACAAAAACTTGATTTTGATTAAGAAGAGGTGATAGTCTCCCATTAACCAAATTTTCTTTGGTTTTATAAAGAAATATTACTGTCTAAGAGAATCATTAATATTTTTCTCAAACAAATAAAATTATGACGCTATGAACTAATAATTTATTTTTACATATTATTTAATGATATAAATGATATATTTTTTAAAAAAAACTTAAATTTAGAAATTATCCTGAATCAAATTGTATACACAATAAATATTCAACTTTATAATTGCTGATATCAATTATTGCTTAGATCCATTTAAAACAATTAAATTAATTATAAATTATAATTGAGCATAACTGAATAATTTTAATGAAAATTCGCTTACCTTAATAACCTGACATTATATTTTCAAAATATTTATGTTTATATTATATAATGTTACTCTTTAGGTGATAAGAATTGTACATTAAATACTGGTAAAATCCATACGAACCTAGTTTTACAATAAAATATTATATTAAATTATGACATCTAGTTTTCCTTCATAACTAAGAAGTACAAAAACCTGTAACGCACCTATTTTTAATATGTTTATTATTTTACATACGTAAATTAATACCAATTCATGTAATAATTGTGGCAGTATTTTTTTTTTTTTTTAATACTGGTATTATTGGATTACAGTTAATTTTAGATTAATAACTTGCAAACAATTATTATTTACAGTTAAAATTTTAACAAAATTAATCTCAAGTATATAATTATTGCACCCACCATTATTCAGAAATGTCATAATTTTTATGGATTAATTTTTAATAAAATAACAAACAATGTTTTAACGGACGTACTTTTCAAATCTTCACAATTTTCTTGAAAACTCCTAGGAAATTAAATTTCGAATTAATCAATCTATTGCACCATCGCCAACTAATTTGAATCGACAATTGTAGTAAAACCAATAACTTTCTCACTTTACATGTATTTTTTTTATTCTTGAACAGAATTTTAAATTCCTCAATCTGTTACTATATAATATAATAAATATTAAAATTTTTATGAATTAAAAAAAGGACACGTATCAAACAACGAAAAATGATCCCAATTAAATAACGGATTGTTAACTAAAAACTAATGAGAAATAATATTAACTATTATAATAGCTATTTATACCAATATACAAAATAATAATACAACTATATTTAATATAAACTGTGGATACTATTAAGTTAGTAGCTATGTTATGACACCGCCATATTTTTAACTTTTTTTATACGATTGATGTTTGAGATTTTTACAGAGCTTCACAATTGGATAGCGTATGTCTAAATTGATTTGATGAAACTTTATAAATTAGTAGTTTAGTTGATAATTTTATGTGACTAGAAGTTAACAGAGATCAAAGGAGGCGGAAGCGATTGTTCAATGATAAGAGTTAGTTAAGTAGTCATGAATGCAAGATAAGTTGGTCCATGTTAATCTTTATTATATAGTAATATCTTAATAATGAATACATTGTGGAGTTATTAAGACTAGTTTAACAGTTTTTCTAGCGAAGAGTAAAGATGCAGTGTATTGATTCGGATTAATTTATTTTCATACCCCATTTTACAAACTATGTTTTAAGAACTGTTTGAGATCTTCTTGAATGTAAGAAGAAGTAGTTGTAGTTGTATTGAGATGCTAACCTATTGTAATTTTGTTATTGGCAGAGCCAACTATAAAAGAGTAGTATGTAAAGTAGATTGATCAGATATAAAACAAAAAGGAGTGGTGACAGCATCATGGGAAACCCCTACTATAATTTGTTTTGGTGAAGAAGTTGGTCTTTAACGTACCAAGAAAAAACAGTCTCCCAAATAGAACAGCATACGTATAATAGCTAAGCAGTAAAATTAATTTTAGTCTAAACAGAAGGCATATGTGCTGAATATGGAAAATATATAAAACAGCATCAAAGCAATATTATTTTTTATTCTAAGATGAAATATCTTATAAATATAATTACTATAAGTAAAATTTGTTAGATTGTGGAATGATTGATTCTAAAACCAAATTGTGAATTTGGTATATATGTTGTCACTTAAACTACATTTAATATCATTCATTTTAATAAGATTTTTGATATGATTGGGAATATAGTAATAGGTAATAGATGTAATGTATATAGGGTGATGGACAATTTGATATTTTTTTTTGATTTAAGTATGAGTATGAGTATCTGATGGTAAATACATATAAAGTATAAGAAATAAGAAATTATTAGCATTGAGTTAAATATGTATGTTTGATTATTTTTTAATTTAGTTAATTAAGTATTTTGAAAATATTAAGTAGTAACCCTAGAATTGTTTTATAATTTCAATATTGCTTATTAGATTTCTGTAAATCTGTAATAATTGGTCGAAGATTTGTTCAACTAAGATCATATTTTTCTGGAAGAAGAATTATATAGGAATATATAATTAAAATAATGAATAGTTTTAAGTATAGATGAATGATATAATTTTTATTCTTAAAAGACATTTAAACAACTTTTAATTTATTTGTTTTCCTTTGAATTTAAAATTTAATTTAATGATTAACACTAATATTATTTACATAACACTATAGTATTACAGTTATATTGACATATTAAATAGTACATTCGAAATGTTTTATTTTAAGACTTACGTATATAAAACAATTATATAATACATTTTGATACTAATTATGTATTCTAAATAAATAAAAAATATTTTTTTTAGTATTTGACTATAGTGTTTTTGACTACATTTTTTATAATAATTGATTTACGACCACTTAAAATTTATAAACATGAAAGTAAATAAATATTAGCTCAGAATCATTTTTCGAATGCAATGATTTATCATTGCATTTTATATTTAAAAATATATTACGACACTGGCTTTTACCAAAGTGAGCGAAGCGAAACAACTGTATTACATCCGGACTGGATCCTGTCCGTACATTTTCCTTTGTAACAAAAACTCTTTATTACTTAAACTTTAAATTATGCATTTTTATTCATTGTCTTATTTCTATAACTTTTTAGTGAAATAAACATACAATAACTTATTATATTATTTTTAAACATAAAATAATTTTAATATATATATATATCGATTTATTAATAAAGTGTATACAATTGTATCAGAATAAACTTAATATTTCAACATATCTACTTCAGAGGATATTTTTTCTAGTGATATATTCAATAAAAGCATTATCCATGTAAAGTTATAAGAAATAAATATAATAAATAACTAGGTATTATTATTTTGGGCGGTCTGCGTTTGGACGAATTATCTTTTTATCCGCATAATAAAAGTAATGTGTTTGGGCGAGTTTCTTATAATGTGTTTGAGCGAGACAATTATAATAATTTTTATCTTGATCTTTACATGCTAGTTAAACACTAGGCGATTCCGAACGCGGGCAAACGCGGTGTTGCAAAATCAGAAATGCATTGAAATTA
>JACXSJ010000200.1:0-207757 GCA_014851325.1 Pentalonia nigronervosa
ATTTTGGACTTAGAAAGTTGATTCAACTACCAAAATTCATTAAAAAAATAGGCGAAAAATAATTAGTGGTTAAAGCAGGGGGTTGCCATTAAAAAAAAAAAAGTTGATATGCGCATGCGCGTGACTATTTAAGTAAAAAAAATTCAAAGACCATAAAAATGTGTATTTTTATGTCATAACAACTACCAAAAAAACAGAATTCAAATATCAGGTCTCTACGCAAAGATATTGAGTGTTCTCGATTACCGTTTACACACTGTATATATATATATATATATATATATATATTTATTCTTCGAAAACATAATTTTTAACGATAACACAATTTGTGCAGTATATAGTGATAAAATCATCACTGTTAACGAAACGGCGGGACGTTCCACTGGGTCGCCCCCCCCCCCCACCATTAAAAAAAACAAAGATCTCTTTATTTATCCCTTATTTTTTTTTTTTAATTTTAAAGGCGCCAACAACGACGACGTGAGAGTGGACGAACGTCAGGATGGCAGCTACACCATGGAAACCGTGCTGACGGCCGTGTTCGCCGCGTGTCTGGCTGCGTTGCTGACGGGTTTCCTGGCCGGTTACGCGTGCGCCCGGCGATGCACGAAGAGCGAGGACGATAACTTACCATACCCGGACACCGAATATGAATATTTCGAACAACGACACAACATGAACGCGTGAGTACCCGGTCGACGACACTTCGTATAATATATCATCGTGCCCACATTATTATAATAATATGTTACAGTAATTATTTTCTCAAGTCAGTTTGGTGGTCTGGATAAAAAAAAAAAATGTTTCTTTGTAAATCTACCTTTTTACTATTTTTTCTATATCATATAGGATCAGATACCTAATTGATTTTTAGATTTTTGACTTTTCAAAAGACTATATTTTTAATTTTATAATCAAAAGGCGAATACTCTATACTAAAATACATCTAAAATACTCCAAACTTTTTGTTCAATATTACATAAATTAATATAACTATATAAAATCGATGACCGTGTATGACCTCTATAACCGTGTTAATTTGTTTTGTTTTTTTTTTTTTGTCGCAATAAAAAGAAAATCATTTTCTAATAAATTATATGCAAATGTCAAATGTTGAATTAGTAGTAAACCAAGTAGGTATATAAATATTATAATCACTTAAGTTATAGTTAAATATTAATTCCGCTATTATTTTATATAATAAGGTAAAAAAAAGATGAGAATTAGATTTTATTGTTAACTGTGTAAGCAGAATGGTAAATAAATCTAAGATTGGCGATAAAAATCGAAAACAAAATTGAAAATTGTTGTCTTATGATTAGAATATCACCCAGTAGGTATATATATCATAATAAATCACGATAACTATTAATTATATCGTATTATTCAATTTTTTTTTATTTTACGGAATAAAAATTAAAAATTTCCATTTATGCGTTAACGTTCGATTATAATTATAATTACGGTCTTATAACGTCTTTCGTTAATAAAGTTTTGGAAATTCGTTTATAGCGGATTGGTGTAAAATCACTTGACCTACAATATTAATCAAAACTAAAATCCTCTGTTGTTATTTATTAATTTTAATAATTATTTAAATTCAAGATAATATTCAACATTTATTTATATTTATTTAATATATTTCAATTGACCTTATATTTTATACAAATAAGGTTCGAGTTCTTATTAACAACTCAACGGTATAAAGTTACGGACATAGTAAAAATTGGGCTTGCAAAAAATACACAATCAATGTATAGAATTCTCAACGTAGATAATAGACACACTATATAGCAAACACCGCTCATTTTATGCGATGACCAATGACTAAGATGTAAAGTACGAAGCTATACATATTTTACTTTTCTTTATAGATAACTACAAACTAGAGGGAAAAAATGTTCTTATAATGGTTTTGAAGTGTATTATAATATTCAAACAAACAATTAAAAAAAAAAAAATGAAAATATTTTTATGTTATTATTATTTATTGTAATACTGCTAACTTCCGTGACATTTTAATATATACTGCAGTCGTCCAAAAGCTTTGTACTCAGTTTAAAATATTGCATCATTCTTCGCATTATGTGTATAATATTTAATTGTAAATGTTGTAATACCTTCAGTAATGAGCATAAACGTGAAATAGTGAGGGTAGGTTATATTGACTGCTCAGTGTCTCAATAATTTTTTTTTTAGTTCTAAATGATTATATGTACAATTACTATTAAGTAGGCAGATAACCAGAACAACATTAACAGATACTTTTTACAATTTAGATTTTAAACATTTTTAAATATCAATGTCATATAAATAGAGAATAGAGATTGAGATATGAGAATTATTATATCGATTGAGTTCATAATATTTATCATCTTGATATCGTTGACTTAAATCCAAAAACTCACTAACAGAAAAACAGCAATATTTGGTAAATGCATTTTTAGTTTTAAAAACTTTATTTAACACCGTAGGTAAATTTTGAAAAAACTAAAAAAACAGGTTTTAACTAGTAATTTGATGTTTAATACCTCTAAACTGCAAATTATCAACTTTAAGTTTATAAACAAAATGGTGTAATAAAAAAATCGAAATATTGCAATTAATGAGTTTTTGCTCTAAGCCGACCTTCGCATATCGCTATTATTGCATTACCTAAAAAAAAAAAAAAAATAATAAATTAAAATACGAAATTAAACACGGATTGTAGTTCCTATAATTTTTAATGTTTGTACAACTCACCAACATAAATTATTTGCACGAATATCTGCAATCCATATTCTTCTTTTTCATTTTCACCTGGCATATCTACTCTCTAAGAGTTTCATCTGTCACCAATACCTATAAATTATAAACTAATAAATTATAATCGGCCATTCAATCAATTTCCTGGGCATTTAGACATTCTATTCAAATACCTGGAAAAATATAAAATGTTTAAATATAATTATTAATCAAAAATGCCAAACATATTTTGAAAAATACTTATAGAATAATGGGATTTTCCACATTGCTGATAACCTTTATTATACAGTGTTTCATCATGTTAGTTTCAAAAAATAAATTTTGCCTATACGTTTTTTGAATATTTTTCACAGAAATTTGATTGTATTTTTTTAGTTATTAACCTTTTATATCTGTTATATATCTATATTTATTAGCTATCCTTCGATATATTTAATCTAAAATCTAATATGTTTTTTCATCTTATTTAAAAATATAAAACAACTTATTTGTATGCAAATACAATTTGTTAGTGAAATTGTTAATTTCTATTAGATATTCGTAAATTGTTGTATTTTAAAAGATTAACATAATTAAATAGTATATAATTCATATAAAGTACAGTTTATAATTCTTATCCATGAATGCATAATTAAAATAATTATTTTATATTTATATTAGCTGATCCCGTGCATTTCGTTGACCATTAAAAAAATGAATAATGCAAACTATATATGAATAATATGTTTTATTTTACAATATAACGATTAAAATATATTAAGCAATATCGTTACAACAATATTCAATTTGATAATTATGTATTTTTATTCGTTTTATCCAGAAAAGTCTAGCTGTCCCACTCAGCATTGCCCGAGCCAAAGATTAAAATAAGAATAACCCGAGTGATTTACTTGCAACTAAGCTAGCTAGGTAGGTAATCTGACTGTGTCGGATCGCGGAAAAATATGCGAGAAATATATTATCAGGTAGATAATCCACCTGCGATAGATTGAGGACACCGCGAAGAGCTAAGTAAGTGAAATCAAAATATTAGGCATATGAAAAACACCACAATGGTAACCTATGCTAAAGATTTGTTTTTTTTTATAAATTTATTTATAAAAATGTATATACCATATTCCTACTAATAATTATAGTAGTGATAAAATATGTAACTATTGACAACCATATAAATAAACAGAGATTATACATACTATGACAACCATGGTTACCAATAGCAACCATTTATAAACAAATATTTCCATCGTAAATTTCAAAATCCCTGTATGAGCCCCCCAGTGGTTGGACCTCTACCTTCTTTAAATTAGCCTATCTTCTTCCCAGATTAATCTATCTCTGTCCCAAATTTAATAGCAATCGATTGAACGGTTTGGGAATGCATAAAGGACAGACAGACATTTTTATAATATATTAATAAAAAAGTAATTTGACTATTAAAATTACTATTTACATTACTTTAAAAATAATTATTTACGGTGATAAACACGGTAAGACCTCTCGTATTTAACCTATGTTATGTGTAGTATGTATATATATAATGTATTTTTATATAATATTAAAAACAATGTACGAGTATATAGGACAGTGTCGTGGCGATTAAACCATTTTCTTTTAATCATTTAAGCTTAATAAAAAAAACATATTTTATAGAACGTTTAATTTCGAATAAAAGTTTAAAACAAAAATATAAGTATATAATATATATATATATTATATCGGTGCATATTACTTATGTCCCGAATTTTATTTAATATAGGTAAGTTGCATCTGGATAAAATTATTAAAAACCGGTCATAACCTACTTGCGTCCCTGTGTACTTTTCTATAACCTAGTTACGTTCCAAAAATCGATGGTAAAATTCGAATTTTTAAATGCACTTTGTATTATTCATATACAAATAAAGTGTATATTACGATGTAATCTGTCTTTTTGCATAATACTAAACTGTGTGCTACAGTTATATAAAGTGATATAGAAAAATTCTGATTATTATTATACTTTAACTAAATATTGCATTTATAATTTAATTTCTATTTCCATTTAAGTAGTTGTATATATTTCACAAACACTAGAAATAATAGTTTATATTTATGTACAACATGAAGGACGAGTGAATACTACAATGTAAATCTTATATAATGACTGAAATATTTATGTTGTAGTGTACAGTATAAAGTAACAAATAACAATTTATAAGATTGATTTAACGCTGACGTACCTAAAGTGAACGTCATTAATGTTTAAAATAACTAGTTAAACTGTTAAAGTAACTATATATTTTATATTTTACCAATACCTTCTGTTTCAATTTTCGTTAATTTCTAAACTAATGAGTAATATCATGAAATAACGCTACCTAATCAATACTTAACTGTGACATAATATATAATATGTAAATAAATATGTATGAGATTCAAGATAATTTTTTTCTACCCATCTATTCATTTATTTTTTATTGGTGTTACAATTGATAAACCTTAATATTAAAAAATCAAACATAAAATTCAAAATATTAATAAACAAAATACACTGGTGTTTAACAATAAGTCAATAATAGCCATCGATTTATATCGTATATTGGTTTCAGTGACAGGGATAACATCTATAATAATGATATAACTTCGTCCCGTTTTTGAACGCAATTAGTATGCAGCCTTATACTTTTATGAATTATAACCTATTATTAAAATATTATGAATTATTTTGGCTCTGAAGGTTTTAATTTGTTTGGCTAATGTTGTATAAACGTCATCATCTATGTCCATATAATTGTATAAATACAATTCACAATAGTTTTTGAATTCCATAGAATAAAAAAGAGATATCCCACAATGTTGAATCATGTAAAAAATCTAGCGTAGTACTTAAAAAAAAAAAAATTCCTACTATAGTTCATTATATACATAAAAAAAAAAACTGAAACGATAGTTATGCGAAGTAATTATAAACACCCTTCGGGGAAGCTTTTATATGTATTACTGACGGTACCACTCTTTTGGCAGACTTTGTAGAATATTATATACACACACAATAATAGCTTTGCCAAGGGAACCATATACACATGTATATATGTATATGTATATGTACGGATACATACTACAAGGGGTTGAGAACCTTATACTGTAATAATAATAATTCGTTTGGATCTGATGTATATATCTGTTTGTGTTTGCATTGTGTGCATTGTGTCGTAGGTATATATTTAAGTACACACACACACACACACACACACACACACATATCAGTCCTAGCACTGTGATGATAATAGCGACTGTATACAATACTATGTACATAAAATATACTACCTATATAGGTATATTGTAGTAGGTACGTATACAGACGATTTACCGAACAAACGTGTCAAAATATAATATCGTCCGATACCGTGTAACCAGCTCGGTACGCATTTCACATAATTATATAAAATAATAATAAAAAAAGACCGTAATGTTCATATTTAATCCCGTTTCGGTTAACTTATTTGTTTGTTGCGTTAAAAGACACATTCAAAGTGAAGCTTGCAAATGGGATGGCCGTTTTTACAATAACTATTGTGGGTTAAAAGTAAAAATATAAAACCAGCATTGCGCGATGAAATTCATATGAATTAGGCACTACCTAGCCGTTTTGGAGGCGTTTTCGAGAGGTGGTATACAAGATGACATCAGTATCGGAGCCGAGAAGTCCTAAACACTCCTAATAAACTACCTATGTGGATATTTTTTACTAAATTATTATATCGTTTAGATACCGACAAACGGTGTGTATACAGGTGGTGGCTTTAGGGTACAATCCCCCCCCCCATGCAGAAATGTTCACAAAAAAAATATTTTATTTTTGACATGACCATTAAACATTAATTTAAAAATCTTTTTACTCTTGAACCCTCTCCTCCTTTCCGCCGCGGATTTTTTTTTCTGGATACATACATGCAAGATACCACTTACCTGCAAGTTTTATATGCTAGACGGTTTCATTTTTTTTAAGAAAAGCTCATGCAGAAAATAATTGAAAAAAAATGTTAACCCTTCCCAAAGTAATAATAGTGGTGTCTTGTTTTTTGAGACAATCATCGCGCATGTTATTCGTCGTTTAGTATATTTTAATATCGTGTATGGAAACATTACAGGAGAAGACTCGGCGAGCCCAAACTGCTGCCGCAAGAGGAGGTCACGTACGCCGAGCCAGTGTTGATACCGCCAAACAAAGTGATACACGGATCGCCGAAAGCCACGCTGAGACACGCTCCGATGCCGCCGATTGGCTTCACCCAGTTCCAACCGAACGGCGCTCAAGACAGTTACTATTCACAGCAGCAGAACATTCGCGATCATTTCGGAACGCTCCGGTCGCAAAGGGAACACAAAGTAAACAACACATATGACTATTTCTCGCTAACAGTCAGTGGCACATAAATCCAATTTTTGATGTAGGGGGAGGGGGTGAATTACAAATCCACAATGGTAATGCGGTTCTACCCCTTCATTTTTTTTTCTACATTTGGTACCAAAAACTTACAGATTTTGACGGTTTTAATTTTTAAAAAATGTTGCAATATTACTATTGTACGCTTGCGAAAAATTATGATGGTTTTTAAGCGACACGGCATCAAGCTACTATTGACTGTCGGGCTTCTCTTATTTTGACTTTAACCCTTCAGCACAATCAGGGCTAACCAAATCAATATTATGTATAACTTATTTTTATAATATATTCCGAAATGAGATTAGTTCCGGTTGGCTAACTTGTTGTGCGCAGAAATCGTAAGCGGGCTTTCGAAGCCACTCTGAAGACGTCATCTGACCGTCGCTGACGAAAACTTGTCTCCCCCCACTGATTGCATTTTGAATAAAGTATAATAAAATTATTTACATTTTTTTTTCCAATTTCATTAGAACAACATTTATTAGTAATTATACATATAGTTACCTAATTACCTTTGTTATTTATTCCATTACACCCTGTACGCCAACGTTACGCACTTATGGCATAATTGACGTTTGTTAGGTCATAGATACGGTTATAATGTACTTTTGGTTGTGATGTTTCAAAAAAATATAAAATCCGTACTCTATATTTTTCTGAAATCCTGCAAAAACGTTATTCCAGTAACGAATTACAGGAGAAAAAATAAAAAAAATTCTCTATAATAAATGTGTCTAACATATTAAAATATATATATTATATTGGTATGTACAGATACTATATACAACATCTGTATCATAATCCGTTCATACATAATGTAATTGCGAATTTTTACAAACGAATATAATATGGATTTTTATTCTTCTTCCCTTTGACAGATGACGTCTCGACACATTGGTTATGTACGACAACGTACTGCCTATTAAAATACCGAATTAAATTTTTGAAACAAAAATACCTACCAAAATTTGATCCTCTGGAGTGTACATTTCCAATGACGAGTATAACGAAGTACATTTATAGTCAATATATTCGTGACAAATCAAAATAATATTTTAAATTTGTGAAACATAAAGATAGATTACGGGTGAGACCATGGCCGAAAACAAATTTCGGGGCCCAAACCACAGGACTCGCTCCCGCCCTAGTTAAATCCTTGAGTTGGGGTTATTTCCGTTGTTCTCGGACTAGTGCCAGCACACCGGGAAACAACGAGTTGCATACGCGCATAAAAAAAAAAAAAAACAGGCGCATAAATCAAAAATAATAGTTAATAATTTCGTATAATGCATGATCGTGTGTGCTTGCAGAACGACGGAAACAATTATCACCACCGGGATGGTTTCGGGACGACACGCAGCGTGAAAAAAGTGTACCTCTGAGGTGCGTCGGAGGGGAGGGCAAGACCACCGCGTCAACACAACGCGAACGCTAGCAGCTCGTCATCGCCTTCCCCTCCGAGCTCGTCGCCGTCACCGCCGGCATCACCTTCATTGGCCGCACGCATAACACCGCAGCAGCAGCAGCAGCAGCAACAACAACAACAACAACAACAACAGCCACAGCCACAGCAACAACAACAACAACAACAACAGCAGCAGCAGCAGCAGCAGCAGCTGCAACTCCAGCAACAACAGATTCAACAGCAACAGCAGCAACAACTTCAACTTCAACAGCAACAACAACTGCAACAAATGCAACAACAACCGCAACCACAGGCTCCGTGCAGTTTCATATACAGGGCGGGCGTGTGATGATTGGGGTGGTCAGCTGCTGTCGCGTGTCGTCGATTGGATTGCATTTTTTTTTTTTTTTTTTTTGTTTTTTCCCCCAAAGACTAAACGTAGTAGCCCTCTACACACTTCGACGACGACTTTGTTCCGTTTTTAGTAATAATATTGATAATAAAATAATATTATTATTATTATTATTCATCTTATATGACTTGACACAATTTATACAGAAGACACACGCCGATCGAACGTTGTCGTCGTTTCATCGGTAGACAGTTGTAGACGCGTTTTTAATATCATATAATTATATTTATATGTAATTATCCACTTTTATGTATAATTATTATTATTATTATTATTATTATGTCGTAGATGTCGACATAAGTTTCTATTTCCCAGTCGATTTTTTTTTTTTTACTTAGAAACGTAAGTGATAGGCATAACATTTTTTTTTAGATTTTCTGAAAAATTTAAAAATATGTGATAGTTATTTTAAAAATCTTTATAAATATTTATACATATATTATATATATATATATATATATATATTCTTTTTTTTCATTTAGAACATAACTTACACGCTTTAATTACGTAATTTATTTTATAAACATAGTCTATATAATATGTTTATTGTTTTTTTTCGCCAAATATTAATACCTTGATTTCATTTAGGAAAGTTACTTATAACTTATACCTATTAAGTCAGGTTGTTTTTTTATTATTATTATTATCATTAGATAAATGTCAATTTTTTTCCTGTAAATAATAACCACCAAAGTTTACTCATCTTAATTTTATTGTTTTATTTTTTTACTTTTTTATTTACCAAAACCAAAGCAGACGTCATATTGTAAATAATATTATTATAAACATACTTATTTTTCTAGTGATTTTACTTTTTTAAAGAATAAATCCACATAAAATATGTTTTAAATATTACAACTTATTGTTTTTAAATAGTTATTTTATCATGTTTTTGTTGTTTTAACATTTAAAATTCTTATAAATATATATTATTGTATTCTGCTTTTTACTAATTATTATTATTATAAAGTTTAAAAATTGTAAATACATTTTCCTCTTTTATTTATAGTTAAACATTTAACTTAAGATTAAACATAAACTTAAATAGACACCAATTTCAAGAAGAAGCAGAACTAGTTTACCTATATTTGTAATATCAAAAGATGTTATCTAAACTTCTAATTTTTTTTTTTTTTTTATTAATATTACACACATTTTCAAATATTAACAATTCAATTAGTCTTAAACTATCTATTTATTTTCATATATACATCACAAGTAAAGTACTACCTACTATTACTTAAAAATGATCATTTCAATAAAAACATAATTTATCCACAAATTGGATATAAATTAACAATATTAAAATATAATTAGTTTATACACATTTATTTTGCACATTTATATCACATTAATATATTTTACTGTCGTCTTCCAGCATAGTATAATAATTTGTCAATGCACAATTATAAGTCATTTATTTACTTTCACATTATTTTTAACCTTTATTATAGTGTGTTGTGAATTATTCCAAAGAGATTAATTATGTAGGTAACTATCTTAATTTTTTTTTTTTACTATAATAGTAAATGACATAGCTATTGGATTCAAATATCTATTATATAGTATGTATTCATTATCATAGATAATAAAGGGATGGTAATGCAATCCCATATTAACTATTTGGAGCCACAATATTTTTTTAGAGAAGTGAGATGGACAGTTAATGTCTTTTGGCAAAGTAAGACAAACGATGTATGGGATTTTTTGAGTTTATATACAAAAACAATGAAAATAATGAACCCCATATTATTCAGAATATGATAATACCTTAAAGGCTTATCATTAAATTCTCTCATGACCTCAGCATCGTTGTCCTATCCCATGAAAATTGGTGTTCTATTCAATGGGCATTTCTCTAAAGTTCATGTCCCATCAATTTCTTTATTAACTACGCTCATTATCAATTATTTTTTGGTACCGGATATTAGAGTTATTATATTTTATTTGTAATCATAAAGTAACTTAAACCTATTCAACTTAAATAAAAAAAAAATAATTGTGTAAATAATTTTGTTTTATTTTTACTACAAATATGTTTCATATAATAATATTATGTGTTCAAATTTATAAAGTGATTATATTATGTTCGTGGTATAACATTTCTAAGCCATATTCGAATTTTGGATGCGAACCATCATTTTAAAATGTTGACTTTAAAAAGAAATTTATTATTATTATAATAATATGCGTTTGAGCACGTTCCATTCAGTAGTTTTATTACATTTATTACACCATAATATTTTCAACAGTAGTTTTTGTCTAATAATAATCGATACTCACATCATAGAATAATAGCTGAAAAGAGAATAATGCAATTCTCCATAGCCCTTGTAAAGATTATGATTTCATTTTCAATAATTCATCACGTGAAGACTTTTGACAAACGTATAATTATTGTATAGATTGTCTTGTTCAATAATTTAAATATTATTGTCTCTGGCAAAACTATCATTGTAATAGTGCTAGTGGACATTTTTACATTTACTTGTTATTCTAAAGGTAAAGATAAGTAATGTGATCAAATATGTTACTGAGATGTTTATTGTATTGTACTTTTTTTTTTTTTTATGTCAAAAATAATTATTAATTATTGTAATAATATTATATTATAGTCTGCCACGGGGTTCTACCGAAAGTTTTGTATTGCGTGTTACAAGACATGATAGGTGGATTGTAATAGAAAAACTAAATTTTCAATTCGAATTTAGTGTTTCAAAATCAAACTAAGTAGGTAGTTGAACAAAATATTAATATGTAAAGTTTAAATATTTGACTGTGCTTAGTTTATTTTTCTATTAAATATATAATATTATTGTCGCATACTGTATAGATGATAATGATTCCATTGTAAATTTTAATAATATTAAAATAACATTCCAAAAATTCTAATAAAAAAAGACGATATATTCATTACACGTAGTTGTATAATTTTTTTATCTGTTAGTAATTTTATCAATTTATATTTAAAAAAATAAATTATTTGTATTTTATATCTTTTTTCTTTTTTATAATATATTTATTTTATTTACTTAGGAGACTAGTTTAAAAGTCTTTTATACTGTAGAGCTTGGCACTAACTTGTATGAAAAAAGGGCAACGAGACTGTAGAAGAAGCTCTAAGATATAAACATATTGCATGCTAAATTTTAAAATTACCGCATATATTGTATATTCGTATGTATCTACGCATAAGTTAGCATGTGAAAGTTCCATTTATTTATATAACTAAACATTATATTTTTTTTTTTGTACAATTTTTTTTCATTTGTAAATGAAATCAAACCAAAACGTACTGATTGCATATACCTAATATTAATTACGGTTATTAAAATGGTTAATAGTTTACATATTAAATAAAAACAATTTCTATTAGAAGTGTCTTGTGTTTTTTTTATTTTAGAGAAAACTATGTTTAATTTTATCATGAACAGTCATCGAGTATATTTTACAATTTAAGTTTGCTCCATTATATTTTAGGAGAGTATATGAAACCTCTAAGTTTGGTAAAACCGAATTGTTTGCACATTACCTAATCAAGGTTGCCTATTTATAATATAAAAGGTTACACACAAAAGTTAAATCATCTACCAATTTTTAAAAAAGCTTGATCAATAGTTTGCTTTGAGTTAGAAAATTCTTGTACCCAATTATAATTAACCTTCTTAAAATAGGATATATCGTCGCTTAAGAAGCAACACCGCCTATCTCAGCTTTATCAATTTTACAGGAGAACAAAAAAACCAAATTCTGTGTAATTGGTGATACATTTTGATTATTTCAACATATTTAGGTACTTAACCTAAGCATTTTTGTTGTGATTTTAACTAAAAAACAACAAAAAAGTAATAAATTAACCAAAGTACTTGAGATATGTGGTGTTGTTTATTGTCTTACAATTTTAGATATGTTGTGTTATCATTTTATCGATTAGTTCGTTATCTATTGACTTTATTCTAAATCTGATATCACCAGTGAATTCCGCGTGAAATTTCCAATAAGACAGTGTTGCTAACACAATTTACCCAAAAAGTGAGATAGGCGGTGTTGCTTCTTAAGCGACGATATAATATTACAATGCATAATCAAACTATTACTCTAGTCTTGTATATATATATATATATATATGTACCTAATACCCATAAGTAAAATTAGGGGGCTTGGTGGGGCTAAGTCCCCTCTTCCCTAAAAAAATGGTTTGTATTTATCTATCCCTGTGGGCATAGGCACACATGTAAATTATAATAGCCCCCCCCCCCCCACAACTTAAAACTGAAATTGCGTCTATGCTAGTATCTAAATAATATCAAATCTAAAAAGAATACCTAAAATACATTAAAAATAGGTATTTTTTGAACTATGAAGATCAAAGAGGCTGCAGAAGAATTAGTACCCTACCTACTGCCTATGTATCTACCTAACCTAAATGAGAAATTGACAATTTCATTGATGATGGCTATTGGTTGTTGTTATTTGCGACTACGTACTAATAACTTGGGGAATGTGTCACTGTAGTACATACGAGAGGCAGCTTCGGTTGTTAAACAACTCGAAATAAGTAGGAAAACCTATACAATTGCTGCTATACTTGATTTATTAATACCAAAACTAAACAACCTAGCGAACAATTTTAAACAACCGTGTAATTTTAGTACTTACCAAACTTTAACTAACTTTATAAGTTGAACAATTATATTGTTTCACTATTTAATTCTGCTATAGTTTGTTATACTTTTGGATATGCAATTTCATTCAATCTAAGAAAATGTAATTACTTCAACTGCATATAATATCATTGCTAACTAAAAATATTTAACTTATATTTTATCCGTATCCTGTGAATGTATTTTTTTTTTAACTACAAATTTATTTTGGCTTTTTGTTTCATTAATAATGTATTTTATAACAATAATATATTTTTTTTATTCAAACAAAATTCATTTTTATTAATATATTTAATGAGTAATGACAATCGGCTTCGGATAGAGCCAGCGATTTCAATTTTATGAGCCGGACTATAATTTGGTAGATTATAGGTAATGAATTTAATTGTTCTTACCATTTTAATGAGTTTTGGCCTAACTAGTAAACGTTTTCAAACTTGGTGGGTCGGTACTTACCCAATCCGCCACTGTTATGACAATAAATTATTATAAAAGAGTAAAAATACATTGGCAAAAAAAATCATATACCTACCTAACAATTTTTAATATAGGTATTTATAGTTACTGCGTATAGTGCAGTAAGTAATTCCACTGGAGATAACATAATGTTATTCAATTAAAATACATACACAATACAAATTCCGGTAATCAATTTTTTAATTGGTTTTAACTTTTTATAAAAGTTTTTCATTGTAGTTATTAAATGAGCGTTCATTAAATTTGTCTTGTATTATACAGTTGTACATTTACGAGTATTATATCACAATAAATATGCATAAACGTTACAGTTATTCATATAATAACCATCATCATCATGGCAGAGTAGGTATGTACTTACCCATATTTTGTATTTTTTGTAGAATTAATTGCAAACATTTAATCAACTGTAACTCTGCAGAATTGTTTTAAATAAAAAATGTTTTTAATATTATTGATAAAACTTAAACTCATTGTAAATAATATCTAATAATTTTACTTAATTCACGATAAGCATTTATTTGTGGGAGCTTACTAGATACCTATTTGTATCGTTTATAAATTATTGGTTGGGATGTCTAGCATAAAAAATCTACAGCGCAGACCTACATTTATAGCCTTAAAGTGCTTATTTCCGAGTTAAGGATCCTAGAGACATCTCTTAAAAATGTACCTATTTATTACTATTATTACATATGATAAATACTATTTTTTTTCGAATTTCGATGTCAACATTTTTGTTTACGAGATTCTACCTGTAAACTACATTGATTTTCTTCACATATTAGATTGTTTTCTCATAAATGTATTATTTATTTATGCATACTTATTTAATAACTTACACTCAGTGTACCTGTTAGTATATTTTGTAATTTATAATTTATACCTATTCCATTTTATGAATTAATAGGTTCCTTTCATGGTAAATCTTAATTACGAATTAGACAACATTTCGCAATTAGTATATTTGCCATTAAGTATAAGTACAGGTAATATTAATTAGTAGGTACTTGAAAGTTGGAACTTGGTGTATGGTTTTTGGTATTTAGTTATAGTTTAGGTTTGGCATATCGTACAATATGGAGTCTTGTTTTAGTTCAAAAGTGTTTTGCAAACCATACAGATGAAACGTAAAATAGACAATTTTGAGGAAAAGTAATAATTATATTTATTTAAAACACTATTATTACTAAAGGTTTTTTTTTCTTTTCTCGTATTAGGTACATGCTTATTTATTAGATATTATATTATAGAACCTAAAAACGTGTTGAGCATAGCCTTTAATATTTAAATTGTTATTTGCTATCAATTAAAATAACACAAATAACGTCGCAAATTATTCATAATTCACATTTCATATTTCATATTACACATTTTATAATTTCGTCAACGCGTCAACACACTTCTTCCCTTAATGAATTCCGTATTAAAGTATTAAATGCAGTGTAATGTACCTATTACACAAAAAAAAAAAGCCCTGCGGTGTTTTCGAATGATTTTATTCAGCTCACGTAAACTTAATAATAGTCCCATAGTTAAAAAATATGTGTAAATAAATAAGTCCCTCACCAATATTTATAAAAAGTGTTCGGCCATAATATATAATAAGTAGGTAGGTATGTAATTTTTTTTTATAATTTATTAAAATGTCACACGCTTTTTTACTTATCTTAATTCACAGATAATTTTAAAACAGCTATTTAAACTGTAGCATGCGACTAGAGTATCCTACATTTTAGATTCTGAACGAAGCGATGAATGTATTGATTTTCTAATGAATTGTGTGCTTACTTTTTGTGTCTGTTTTCGTGAAGCGTAGATAGTCGAAATAATGTTTCGATTTTCAATTTCAGCATATTTTCTGGTGGGAAAATGAATCTATTTGGTGCATTTGATAAGTCCTCATAATTTTTCAGAAATGTTCGGAAAACAAAACAAAAAATGAAGGGAATCAGAAATTTATAAAATATTGAATTTGTTTAGCTAAGGATCGATAATTTAAAACAAGGTTTCTCATAAGTAGGTAGTTTTTAATGTAATCAAAAACATTTAAAAATATACATACAAACATAGTTTTTATTTATAAACATTTTAATTAAAAAATTGGACGAAATTAGATATTTCAACGAAGAATAACGATTTTAGTTATTTTGTTATAATTTTTAAATATTATTTGTGGGCGTACTTGAAACTTTTATAGCACATTATTATATTTTATTTACGCAATGGAACTTTCAAATGCTATTTTTGCAGCAAAAACTCATTCAACCTACTGGCTATAGTGAAATCGAATATTTTAATATACTAAGTAAATATAGTCATATAGACTTGGCTCATAATCGTTTTTTTTTTTTTTTTGTAGGTTTATAATGTTTTTATATCATTGAATTCACGTCACTATCACTTGCCCACGTTTTTTTTTTTTTAATATTGTTTTATATTTCATTAATCGATTTTCCGTTTTTAAAAAAGTTTTCTTCGTGAACCTCCTTAGGAGAATCCCGTATTTTTTTTCAACAAATTTCATTATATTTTTCACATTTTTAATTAATCACGATGTTAATATCGGAACAAAATTGAAAAAAAAAGTCTTACCAGAGATTACGTCGAATTTACGCGCCTATATCATCTGTATGAGTACGGTTGTTATGAAATCAAGAAATTTGTCACGGTGTGAGAAAATGTATTATACGACAATAATATTGTACGATATTATAATATTATATTATGTTTGTAGACAGTTGACACTTTGAAATATATATTTCTCTTCGCACGCGTTCCACTCGGGACGTATATAATATATATATAGTGTCGTATTATTCGTGCGTTTATGATATTACGCGTGTTACACAATTATTGTGTCGCAATATAATATATACGTTGATGTGTATAAAATATAATATAATATAAATACGCATCCGCTGTCATCCATCGGGGGGGGGGGGGGGGGGGGCACACTCGGTTTTTTTCTTCGTAAATTATAGCAACATCGTGCATAATATAATACGTATAGGCGCATACGAATAATAATAATAATAATAATAGTATATACGACGATACGATAAAACGTGAACGGATGCGTTGTGTACCGCGCCCGGTGATCCCGCGAAACCCGATCACGGCGGGTCACTGTTTGACTACCCATACACGCACGTTGCGGGCTGCGACCGGCCGTGGTATATACTCAAGGTGTACGCAGAGCGCAGACCGTCCGGCAGTTTGTATATCCGCACACGTAAACACATGACCATCACTATATTATGATGTTTACCTGCGTCCCATTTATTTATACACCGCGGTACGACCCTCGCCCGTCTATAATATGCGTGTAACCGCCCACACCCGTAAGGTTTTCGAAAAACGACCCGCTCGCCGACTGTATACACGCGGTCCAGAACTCTAAAATATACATTTTTTTTTTCTCCCGTATAGGTACGGCGCAAACTTGCAAACTTTACATAACCACCGCGGGAGCCGTTCAACACACACGCCTCTCACCCCCCCCCCACAACACACACACACACACTACCGCGATAATAATATTATGCGCATCGTTGTATCTTTCCAGAACTATATTATATTGCCGATCTGTTATTTTTGCAGCACAATATTTCTATATTACTCTATACCAACCGCTCCCCCCTCCCCCGAAATACTATATAATATGTGCGTTACACACCACTTATACCTAAAACACTGACGCTTGTGTGTGTGTGTGTGTCATGACGTGAGTATAGCTCAAAGTGCAGTGGTTAAGATTTCAAATAATTGAAGAGCTGCGCGTGTACGTGTTTGTAAAAAATGTAGTATAGTGTTACATACGGTACACCAAAAATTGTAATAATAGTATATGTAGGTATATGTCGCTGTGCAATTTAAACGCATACCACTCGCATACAAATAAAATATATAAGCGTGTAATATTGAATAAGTAGCCCACCAAAAAAATAATAAAAATGGCTCTGCTGGCCAAACAGAAATAATAATGGAATGATATTCTATTTTATTTGATCGGAAATATTAATAAAGGCTAAATTTAAATATTTTAATGCGTAGACCGACCAGCTGTTACCTGCATCTAATACAAATTCACAATAAGGCGTATATTATTCTATATCAATAAAACTTAAAATGTAATGTGTATGTGTGTATACTCGCGGCTCTGAAATTTGGTACGTGGGCAACCTTATGGCACCCGAAGATGTACACACCCAAGCCAATTTGTTAAATTTTGTATTTCAAACAGAAAAGGTCACACATTAGTTTAGTTTTAGCTAGAGGAAATCGAATGTTTTTTTTTTATTTATTTAAATGGTTGTGATGGGTTACATAATATATAAATAATTATTTTAAAAAAAATGGCGTATAAATATGTTTACAAATATATTATTAAAAAAAAACAGATCTTAAAATGAAATACTTATGAACACAATATTACAACAATAAAAAGATAGATTCATTTTAATCCGGGAGAGGATAATACTGCCTTAATTAATAAATATACATATCTATCTATATTACCTAAATAAAATCAAGGGTCTAAAACGGATGACCTTTATGTAAATTCACAGTTTTAGACCGATTTTCATACAATTTTTCTCAACAATGTCCGCAGAATGTCATGGAATACTTTTTATTACTATTATTACTTTTCAACATATAAATATCGAATTTAGTTGACTCAAGAAGAACTAACGTTTTTTGTTTTTGTTTTTATATCGTTGCCATTGATTACGAAAAATAAAATAATTATTATCATTGAATATTATTTTAGACCTGTATTTTATATATTTTATCAAAACAATCCAAAATAACTGCGTTAAATTCTTTGCAGGTTATATTTAATAGAGTTTTAATAATGGTTGAGTCCACGGGCAACGCCATGCAGGATCAGCTAGTACAATATAATATATAATACAAAGATAATTTAAGGCCGCTGAGTTTTCAAAATTGCAAATAGTGTGACGATATTTTTTTTCCATTATGCAACACATTTATTAAATATATTATAAATTTTTTTAATAATAAGTTATGATGTATTAGCATTTTTTTTTTGTCAATTTCGTATAGTGGTGCTACGCATCTCATAAAAAATTTTATGTGGTGCAGTCACGTCACCGCCCCCGTATAATCAGCGCCCATGAAAGATATGGCATAATAAACTTTATGAAAATTAATAATGACTAAATGGTATAATATTAATATATATATATATATTATCATGTAAAAAGTAAAATATCCTGGTGAAGAGCACACGTCTTAAAACAATAATATAAATAACGAAACAGCAAAAATTTAATAAAGTCGGTGGTGATTTGCACCCACAATATAAATAAAAGGATATCGTGATGATCAGTGTCTACAATAGTAAATTAATAAAAACAAGACTACCAATACTGAGATCACTCAAAGGAGACTGTAGGAATATTATTTTATATTACTTATAGGGATGACAATGATACATGGATATTATGTTGAAAATATCAATAAGTTCATTCGATGAATCGAATATTTTTTGTCTATAACATTGTTTGATCAAATGTCTAAAACGGTATATTCAGAAAGACGCCAATAATATTATTACTGACAATAGAAACAAATTTTAGATTTTTCAGTACTAATTGATGATAATTATGCAGTACCTACTGCATTTGTGTAAGTCTTCGCCTGTCACACTTCAGACCCTGGCTCATGAGGCCATACATTTATTAAATTCTAACTAAAAAATATTTCCTTCTTTTTCTTCTTTTTTTCTGTGCATTTTAATGATCATTAAGGTCAATCGTCGCATCCACAAAATTCCTGAATTTCTCTCTATCCTTTGATGACTCTTCTGCAAACCCTACTCTTATCATCCTTAAGTCTTTCTTCACTCAGACCAACGTCATCTTTACTGTCCTCTATGTCTTTTTATTCTTTTTATTCCAGTCTCCATTTTACTGTGTTCCTCAATGCACCTTCCGATCGCCATACATATCCAGCTCATTGGATTCTGTTACTTTTCATAATTTCTACAACACTATATTGTTGCTCTGTATATTTACTCAATTCTTCATTTGCCAGGTTTTTATATTCATCTTTTTTGGTCCTGATACAGTGAAAAACTTCGATAACTCGAAGGAATCCCCTTAGCCCCTGCATCTATGTAATACATTTTTTTATATATCTCTAATTTACGATAACCTCGACCAATTCGAGTTATTGAGGTATCACTGAATTTATCTCAGGACTTCTCGAAAACTCCCAATTTCTTCTTGCTCTTTAATAATATCTATTATTCTATACCTAATTTAAAGCACTGTTTTAAACAGTATATAACATTTTTAACATATTTTACCAATGTACTATATTGTACCGTATAAACTATGTAAATTACCTACATAATTTATATTTTACAGATAATATCATGCGTACAAAATATACATTTTGATACATAATTATTATATGTTATAAGTTTATAACTTATCATTAAAAATTAAAATTTAGTGCAAACAAATTATAAATATTAATAAACATAAGAATTGATTATTTAACTACCAAAATATTTTATTTTAATACTATATTATTATTTCAATCACAAATTTATTGATAATATAAATTTAAATAAAAATCATTTGTTAAGCTAAAGTAAACTCTTTTATTAAATAAAAACAAACTGTGAGAAAAAGCTCTCTTACGCCCCTGCGATTTGCATTCAATACACAAATTAAAGACCAAAAGCTGATCTGAATATATTATTTTTATGGAATTCAGAAACGTACGCGTCAGGGAGATATTATTAAATATAAAGATGTTATTTATATAAATATATTTTTCAAAGTACCTATAGATAAATATAAATACTATATTCCAAATACTTCATATATATATATATATATATATATAATTAGTTCGAAAAGTTGTTGGTAAATATATTTGAGCTTTTATTTTTCTTGATTAGTTTTTTATTTCTTTGAAATAGGCTATATATTTACGAAACTTATATATAAACATAAAAATATATCTTTTTAAGAAATATATTAGTTTGTACAATGATATGTTTGTAAATTATTTATAATTATTAGTGCACTTCTAATTATATTCATTGTTTCATTTTTTATTAAAATTTTTATTTTTTCTGAAGTGAATACTTTTAGGTTTTGAGCGGAGAGAGGAATGCATTAATTTTACAATGATATTTTTTTTCTTATTTTGTGAAATTTAATGCAATTAAATTTATTGAAATTCAAATTAAGAAATTCAACAATAAAGGAATGAATAGTAATGAATGAATCATAATCATAACTAATGACTGTCAACAATTTTTACCCAATATTAGCGTTATAACAATGTTCAAAATGTTTTAAATTATTAATTAGGATAATATAATATGTATTTATATTCTATAACTAACCTAGCCTATATTTTTTCTTCTCGTGTAAAATTATATCGATACGGGGATTTAGAAACGAATTATCGTCGTAGAAACAAATAATCTGTCAATAAATATGACGGGTGAGTTGCATTCGAACATCTCGGACGCAAGTTACCAATCTTATCAATTTGGGACCTACAATTAAGTAGTATGTGAACCGAGTTTTGAATATAAAACTATATACTAGTGTCAAGTTTACCGAACAGATTATTTATATTTTAGTGAAAATTTAGGTACACATCATAGGTATCTATCATAAGTCATAATTGTTTAGCTTTTTTGATTTTTCGTGTATATGTTGGGTGAAATAAATCTAGATATGTATATATTACATTTTAAGTAGCTCTTTACGTTATTTTCAATTCGGGCGAAAGTTATGAAACATTTGGGAATTTTTTTTATCGCGTCCCGAAAGAATGTCGACAAAAAGAAAAAGGGAAAAAAAACATCGCGTCATCTTTGAGGTGGAAGCAATTTAAAAAAATGTTCACTTGAGGACCCATTATCGTGGTTTAGCCGCGGCGTTATTGTTGTACATGTTCACGAGCCGTTAATACCCGTCGACAACGGAACGGTGGAAAAGCGTTTTGCTTATCCGTAAATTAGCGTCCCGTTCGCTGCACATCGTCGTCATATTCAATCAACGAATATTATTTTAGTGCCCACCTAGCACATATAATATTATTGTGCGGCATCGTCGCTGTTTGTCGAACGGACGATTTTCAGGAATAAACCCACGACAATTTTACTATAACAATAGACAAATAACGGTCGGTATATTTCATGGCAAATTTTTTACATATTATTATTATTATTATTATTATTATAGTATGGTTCACGTGATGTCACGTGCAGTACGAAAAAGCGTCCTTTGTGACATTATTCTCGTGTATACACTTAATGGTACATCATTATGATATGGACGTGCAAGTTACTCGCCGTTGTTCAACGGTTGATTCGCCAAACATGCTCGCCCGTATCGCATCATCAGACTATTATGATGCGTTTATTCAAATTTTGATTTTTGGAAATTTTGTAATCCGTACACATGATATAATATACGAGTCATCTTTTGAAAACATATCTATTTATGTAGTGCAAGGATAGTGCGTTCCGTAGCGATACAAACTTATTTCAATCTTGCATTTAATTTATTTAGATACGTTTATATTTTATTATAACTCAGAAATGAAAAATATCGGTAACATTACTAGAGACAAATTATGTACAAAGGTATCGTTAAAACAATATTGGAAAAAACTAAGAAAGTATGATGACCAAGGAATAATAATTTTTTTTTTTTTTAATAACTTATAGCCGATATTCAATTGTAGCTTTATTGGTATTCAATTTGTTGACAATTTTTTTTTTTGTTTTTCTACGAATACCAACGTAGGCAACGATGATATTAAAATCTTCTTCATAAGCTATTTGATATGGACAAACGGTTATTTTCAAAAACTTTGTACGTGTATAACATAACAAAGCTTTCATTGGTACAATATGGTATTTATTTCAATATTTTATCAAATATACGAAATTCCTCTCGGCCTGTGAACCGTTCACTGTGTTTGTATTTTATTTTCAGGGCCTTTTTATTTTATGGGTTTTGCGTCAGCTCACCTACCCTCAATTTTATGTCGGACCTTTTGGACCAAAATAATATAAATATCGGGGTCGCACACAAAGCGCTGTATGTATATATATATATATATATATATATATATATATATATATATATATATATATACCTAAACAAATACGCAAGGACATCGCATTGTATAATAATTAGATGTCAATACAATGTTACCGAGTACAATACCTCCTCTCATACATAGGAAACTTGAATAAATCTAAAAAGGGACTCATGTTGTGATATTAACGGTGAAATACTGGTTACGTATCGATCACACACACACACGTGATGATATATACCTAGTTATTTATACATAATGGCGGCTTACCTTTGATTTACTTGCTGTTTGTTCGTATATTATTTGTATTATTATTTTTTATTTTATTTTTTATTAGTGAACAAAAAAAAATTAAATTAAAACTATGGGTTATATACTTTATTTATTTTTGTAAGATATTCTGTGAACAATAATATTTATTTATTATTCAATGAAATGAAAATAACTGGCTTTTTCATACCTGCAGATAAATCTACATCTTCGTCATAATAAGCTATCCATTTCAAAACATTATGTAGGTAGTCAAAAAAAAAAAAAAAGAAGATGAATAACAAGACCTTAGGTATGTAGTGGGACTAATTACATAGGTACTATTTTTATATTTTTTTCTTCGGAATATTGATTGAATTAAGCAGTTTGAAAATTGATATTGTAAAGAATTCTATAAAAACTGATAATTCTAAATCTAAAATCACATGTTTCTACCATAAAATCCTACCAAACGTAAATGTGTAGGTATTAAAGTGTTTATTATATTTATAAGGTGTAAAGCATTTTTTTCGAAACATTTAAATTGAGAATATTAATACATAATTATTCGTTGTAATAATAGTATTCGTTTATTCGTTAAAAAAAATATTAAATGATTTTAAATGCCTCACAGAACCTATAATGTTTATAATACCTAATATATTATTTATTATGTATTTTAATAACGCATAATGAACTTTAATACAAATAATATAAAAATAACTTTATATGTTTTATTAATAAAAAAAAAACCGAATAAAGTAATGTTGATGAATGTTTGACAATGAATAAATAAAATAATAATAAAAAAAAAGAATTATACGGAAAAGTTTTATATTGTGACTATCCTTGTTGACCCGGCAAAGTCATTTTATTGTGTGGAAATAACATCATCGTATCGTATATTGTTATTTGTCCGGTAAGTTGTACATACAAAACAATATTATTGATTTACATCTGTACGTTTTTACTTTTACAAGTTTACTCAAAATAATGTCAAACATGACAAAGTTATGACGCGATTAATTTATATTTTACTATTTTTTCGTACTGTGTTGTTAATGGTTTTATTGTTGGATAGAGGGGAATAATGTTTCACTCGGATCAAATTGTTTTACATTTAGTGGTATATTATTATATTTATAACTCTTCAATTAAAACAATGTAATCAAACTTAAAAACAAACTCATTATTTAGTACCTCTATAGGAATCCAAACAGGGAATGGACTTGGGTGCACGTCGATGATACCGCGAGGTGCAGCGGTGGACTTCAATCGTCAATAATTTTTACAGGTGTTTTCCAGTCTAGAACTGCGACTATCTTTTGAAAGCTTCTAGGTTTTTTGCTCATATTTATACGAGTATATTCAATTATATATAGATGATTATCATAAGCTTATAATATGTGTAAACTATCAAATGTTTTGTTTAAATATTATATATTATTACAAATATAAGTAGTTATCACGTAAATCGTCATACTATGTTTAAATAACATGTGCAGTGTGCGTATAATTTTTTTTTTTTTTTTTGTGTTCATTTATTGTAAAATATATTTATGCTTAGTAATTTTCTCTAATAGAGGTATAATTAAATGCTTTGTATTCAACTACTTTTGTTCAAAATAATATAGTAATAATTTATTTATAATAATGTTTTTTTAAGCGTTTTAAAATAAAAATGTTTACGAAATTCGTCAAAACTATGAAAATTTGCATATTTTTTTGTAGTTAAAAACGTAAAATATTTTTTGTTTTAATAGCTAAAATCTGAAAATACAACATTACTTATAAGTTGTTATTACAGTAATCTTAAAATATCAAAATATACATACATCATTTTTGTCTTACAAATATTTTAAGTTTAATTTTTTACGAAATTGAATACGGAAACAAAAAAATAATTATTATTAATACATTGTATGTAGGTAATTAAAAAATATCACTCATGGACTGGAAAATTTTTGCCAATATGTATATTATTGTATACTAAAGTCTATAAAATTTTCAAAGCATGTTAAAATATTTTTATCTCAAACCTATTCAAACCATTCTGCGTTACATCGGTGTTGAAATATAAGTTAATAACGGTTTGTAATTTGATACGAAATATTATTATTATTATTATTATATAATATAGGTATGTGATTTTTTATCAGCAAAAATTAGTCAAACTCGACGTTTTACTAATAGAAAAATAAATTACTCATCCCAATATAAACATAATGTAATAAAATATTCTTAGAAATAAAGGCTGAGACGGTATGTGTATAGGTATACAATCGTTTTTCATTGTACATAATGACTTATCATTGAATTCAAATTCTACACATCAATTACTGTGGCCAACTCAATAACTGGCACACTTGTGTACTTGACACTTGCAAAGCGATTTCTCTGGAATTTTTACTTTTTATATGACTGATGCATCATTTTGTAGGTGTATATTCATATTAGACTTCAAGTTCAATTTATGTACGTGTTACCATAAAACTGATAATTTGAGACACGCATTGAGCTCATCAGTTAGTGTTGAATGTAATATGACTGGTAGAGTTTGTCGAAAATCAGTAGGTAATAAAATAAGTGCGCCTTTAACGAGTTCTTGATTTCTTCTTAGATCTTTTAGTGTATGATTAATTGCTTCCAATACTGTTTTGTGCACCATAGTACATTCGTTCCATATAATGACCTTACATGTTTGGAGTACTTTACCTATTCCGGATTTTTTGGTGATATTGCATGTTGGTCTTTCGGTGATTTGCATATTCAACGGCTATTTTAGTGCTGAATACACTGTTCGACCACCATCCAGAAGAGTTGCTGCAATTCCTAATGATGCAGTATCATTTCATGATCGTATGGTTGCCATAATATAAGTAAAATGAGAAAAGTTTTGCCTGTGCCTTTCGGCGCATCCAGGAATTACAATCAACCGATTTTGCTTGTGATAGTATACATAATTCTGTCATACGTTATGCATTGTTCTGAAACCAAATTTGGAAGATTTGTTTGAACAAATCTATCAAATTCGTCCACGCCAAACTGTGTTTTTTGCCGCAAATCATAATCGAAAAGATTGTTTGTGGATTGATTCGGCACGGGCATTCTCAATTGTACCAGTGTCTTGTTAACGATTTCCAAACACATCCTCAATCGCAACCAATGCCTTATTATACATATTTAGTGAAAATCGAATGTCTTGATTTTGATTCGTTGTACGCAAATGATGTAAAATGGCTTCACTCATGTAGTCTTGTATTTTTTCCAAAGATCTTTTGAATTTGATGGGAAGCATGTTGTCAATATTATCGCAAATAAAATATGTATTTGCTGTGTTCGAACAGAATTCAATGCATCAGTGAATAAAGTGTCCCAATGTGCATCGTTTTTAAGAAGATTTAATTCTTGGCAAGCTTCACGATATATGGTATAAATTTGACCGTTTACTGTTCTCAATTCGTCAAATAATGTCGGTCCATGCACATTGATTAACAGTAATCACAAATAAAAGCATTATTCTTGTTTGGATGAACAATATACAGACAGCCTAACACGTCAGTAGAATATAAATTGGGATGTCCTTTAACTGTTTTGCCTTGTTTGCGGCGTTGAAACTTTTTCACTGATGTATTCCATATGTAATATGTTGGCACTTCAGAGTAAAGTAGCGTTTTTGCAAACATATATTTGCTATACAATGAGAAAAATGCAGTTAACGCTGTTGATGGTGGTGATAATGCTCTTGCACGTACATTTCCTGCCGTGAAGTACACGCGCTGGTCATTTTCTAGGTGTACTGTCAAATGAATAACTGTTGGATGTCGTTCATGGATTGAAAATGATAAAATGCACCATACTGTTTCATTACTACTGATGTATTGTCCCAGTTGATATTAATTTCATTTCATTTCATCTATAGATCCAGTTGTATTTTCCACACCAAAAACTGCCATATCACTTCCTCTGTTGACATATTTACAAATGTACTTGATCGATTTCACCGAATTGCAATACTCGACATTGATGTGTGCTTTGAACGTCTTCAATAGTAATGGTGAATATGGTACAACCCAATGATTATCGACTTCAACATCATTGTTCTATACTTTTAAAATTATTAATTTGCCACCATGTCCAGTTGATCGTCGATAATAGAGTAGATATCCGTCATTTTCAGTGATAATCTCGGCAACTAAATCTCTTGGGTATCGTTTTGTACATTTCCCATTAGATATGCATGGTGAATTCTTTTTCAGGGTACCATATAGACCATTAATCATGTTTTTTGTGACAACTTCAAATAAATTTGGATCGTTGTTGGCATCTAGAATTTCTGCTGAGATCAATTTAACCTGGTATGAGTTTTGTGATCAGTCAAATTAAAATGTGTGCATGTGACAATCCTTGTTTATGTTACTCAATGGAATCCATCCAATAACGTGTCTCACCAGAAATCTGATACTTAAAAATGAAATTCATTAGATTTCAATTTTTATTTGAAATCTCATGCGGTAATATCATGATGATCCAAAAATGTATAGGTAACAAAAGTTCTTTAATTTCTTTCTTCGTAGATTACATGGAAATGTAATAAACAGATCTAGATGGCCATATGCGTGAACATATGCCATTGCATTTTGTGTGTTTTCATTCATGTGCCGTGTAAATGTAGTCGAAAGAATGACTATTTTTCCCAATTTATTTGGATTCACATTACCATTATTAATAATTACATTACATAAATTAATGTATTCTTCTAAATGCAGCGCTATTTGATTCAATCAAATGTAGAGAAGTCGTTTGGTTTCGGTTTTTGCATACATAATAATAAATAGTCGATATTATAAGATATGATTTTCAGCGCTTTCACGAATTATCAAACGATATGAATAGTAATTCATTGCACTGATTTTCTTATTCGTTCCTTATCTGTTAAATGATATCCATCTTCACCTTGCCAAAATAAAATCGGATATTGCAATCCGTCGTTTGAGCGATGTGTTTTTGCCACTCATTGAAGATTACCGTTTCTACGATGAAAAATTATATCGCGTGAGTTAAATTTTTCGTCAACTATAACGATCGCGACTTCATCAATTATTGATACATTGTATCGTCTTTCATATTGACCGACAGGTGAATTGTCTGCTCTAACTACAACTCTGTAGACATTAGCTGGCATTTGATTAAGATTAGTTCTAAATAATCGAATCAATTCGTAGTGTTGATTAAATAAAGTTTGTAATTCAGCGACAATTCATCTAGTAGCCGTATTGTATCGACAACAATATCATATTGCTCGATTTGTTTATCAGTGATTTCCATGAAATAAATTTTGAAGAAATTTATGATCCATATCAGGCAGTGGTAGTAATGATCCAGCACGATAATAGATTTGACCTGCACTTTGAATGTTGGCATATAATTGTCACGCACGAAATTCATTGCACCGAATGATGTCATTTAAAAATATGAATTGTACTTACGTATGTTCGTTAAGCAATGTTTCGATTTGCTCGTATCGCCTGATACCAACATTGATAATGGTTCGGGTGGTGGATGTAATTCTGGCAATTTTACTTTTCCGCTAGCACAGCATACACCTGGTGCTTCATTTTTAAATTTGAATGCTCTACAATATCTGCATAGTTTATCCATTTTTCCAATAATTACGCTTGGATGAATGCTGTAATTATAATTAGCATCGTAATGAAATGCACTGAGCTTCAAATCAGTGTGAGTGGTTCGTTTGGATTGAGCATGAAGTTCTCTGTCGGTTTTCAATCTTGCATCCATTTGCTTGTGTGTTTCTGAAGTTCGTATTACCCTTTTTTTTCGTGCTTGAGACGTGGAACTACCGATCGCTTGTTTTTTGGGAGACATAACTGCATAGAAATGGCGTTGAAAATTAATTCAATTTAATGAGAAAATGAATCAGTATTTATATAAGACACGCGGAGTGCAAGAGACAAATTATCAACGGAACATTAAAAAAAAAAACAAAACTACGAACTGTTAACATGAAATTCACAAATCCGATTAAAACTTTGAGCGCCATAGACGCATGTGCCATGGAAAAAATTAATTTAAAAACAACAATTAAATAAAAATAAACAAATATCAAAAACATTTTTCTGTTCTTTCAGTAATAATAAATAATAATAATAATAATTTCCTTCGCACTAATTATTATACAACTCATCATTATTATTATTATTATTATTACTATTATTATAAATCAAGAGCAACCATTTATAAACAAATATTTCCATCGTAAAACTCAAAATTCTTGTTTAAGCAGCTCCCAGGGTTAACTCTCCCTTTTAAAATTTGGCTATCTTCTACCCAGAGATCTGACCTATCTCTATCCCAAATTTAATCACAATCGGTTGAACGGTTTGGGAATGCATAAAGGACAGACACACATTCATTTATATATGTATAAATACATTATATATATATATATATATATATATATATATATATATATATAGATAGATAGATAGATTTAATATTTATTATTATTATTATTATTTTACAATTATATTTATTGACTTGGTTGCGTGAACTGCTTTTATTCAAAGATCTTAAATATTTAAAAGATAACTTAGGAATTAATAACATTGAACTTATTTGAACGGTGTAATAAAATAAAAAACTATATAAAATATAATATATATTATAGACGGATTTTTAATATTGTCGAGAGATAAAATATTCAATGTATTATTTTTACTCAGCGACCACTTCAAATTTTAGATATCACATTTTTATTTCATCCAAAAATCTTTTGAATTTTCAATCTTTGGTACCTTAAAATATTTTTAATTTAAAGTACAAATAGCGATGATTTGTCACGATATCGGTTAAAAAATATATGAGTTTGGTAGTTTCGTTAAATATTACTGATATTTAGTATGCAAATCGTATACCTACGATATATATATATATATATAAAACATAATAATAATAAGTTACGCAATAATTTTACTTTCTAATATAATACTTATTAATTTATTCCGGAATAAATTTATTTTACCAAGAATGACAAATTAAAATTAAATATTAAAAATGTATTAAAGTTTCTACTTTTTACTTGATTAAACGTAGCACTCTACTTGATATTTTTTTTCTTCAAGGAAAATCTAAGAATCATAAATATGTTTTTATAATATCAAATATCAATAATACATTTATTTTTAATCTAAATTGAAAGAAATTCAAATTATAATTTAGAGAATAACGAGAAACTAGAGTTTAGCATTATATTGCATTATGTCGAATATCAATTATACAAATAATAATAAATAACTATGTAACTAAGTGTTATGAAAATCGATCAGAATAAAAAAATTGTATCCAGCCCAAAAACATATTTAAGTTAGTATTTTGTGCGTAATCATCGTTTGTGAATAATTAGTATTTAAGATATTATAAAATATTTCATAAATTACTTATTTATAAGCTGCAGTATGCCAGTAAATCTTTATAATTTAAATAATAAAATGTATGTTGGTTATCAATCGTCAACGTTTAGAAAAATATTGACAAATACAAATGACAAGTATTTTGCACAGAAGAAAAACAATAATAATGTCGTTCATTATTCTATTACCTACCTACCTATATTTTGCATTTTATCTCAATTGAAATAATAATATCTATCTATATTAATAAAAGGCTTTGTTTGTGTATGTATATGTGTATAAGCAATTCGTAGCTATGTCTATCAAAATCGTGGTTCTCAGATTTGGTACACAGATAACCCTATACCCGATGTGCACATCGAATACAATTTATTAAATTTTGTATTTTAAAAAAAGGCTCACACGGGATATGTGGGCTCATGAAAAACAAATATTTTTTTGTTTGTGTGTTGGGTTACCATTGGTTACAGAAAATAAAATTGTTATTATAATTGCAGGATCAGCTTTAATTAATGAATATATCTACTATATAAATCAAAGAAATGAAAGATAAAACGGGTCATCCCCTTATGCAAATCCAAATTTTTCAACGGATTTCCAAAACATTTTGCGTCAGTAGATTCAGCAAAAAATTAGTTATTTTAGTTGGATATAGTTTTAGACGTATAATTGATATTTGGTCAAAATACCAAATAACTGTGTTAAAAAATCTGTGCAGTTTGCATATTTTAACAAAGAGGTAAATTCACGGGCACAAGCGTTTAATTTGTTTCGTGAAACGCCATGCAGGATTAGGTAGCATAATATTATAATATAGGTACTAAAACATAAAAAAAATCAGTATTTAATAAATTTTTTTCTAACTAATAAATTGTATTAACTATGACGTGTTCAACATTTCAAATATTCTGACTATAAAATAAGAACTAGACTTGCTGGTGAATCACTTAAGTTCTACTTGTTCAAAATAAAATCAATAATTTATTGCTAAATATATATTGTATGAAAACTTTTTTTTTATCTACCCAGTAAGTCGATACATATTTAATATTCCACTAGGTTGTAAATAATAATTTTACGAGGATTTGGCGATGCATTACATTTCTAAATATTATATTCTACTATCGGTGCATACAATTGGTTGTGAAATCAGAATACGTCACGAGTACATTGTATTCTCATTTACGATGCGCGATGTACATATTGATGAGTATTGAAAATTTAATGAAAAAAAAAATAATAGTAATAATCTATCTTTATATTTGAAAGAGAGTCCATTGTTTTTGTCTAGAGTAATATTCGAAACTATTGACTCAATTTATATCAGGTTTTCCGTACATTATAGTTAATTATCAAAAGAAGGAGAATTCTAATAATATGTGAGTGCGGGCACTGTTTATTTCAGGTAGTGCACCGTCTCCCCCCCTCCTGAGACAAAATTAGAGAAAATTTAAGTATCTCCAGCTCGTTAAACCGTTATTAATATTATTTTCTCATACGTCAATTACGATTTATGATGTAGTCTATCATATTATTTTTGTACGAAGTTTAAACAAAATCGTTATCTGCAATGGAATATTTGTATTTATATTTAAGTATTTTTCTATAGCAAATAAATATGTAGATATAACAACGCCATCATGCAGTCAGGGACGTCGATGTATTGTATGATGATAATAGTATTGAGCGATTTGATATTCCCACTAACGATTTGATGGACTTAATGAAGAAAACTCGCCAAATAAGATTATTAATTTAAAAAAAAATGTATATAAGCTGTTTTAGTTTTTTGTACCTATATGAAATAATTACAAAATTACTTGTTAACAAACTAATAAGGTCTAATTTGTCTTTAGGTGTTGTATTTTATACTTGGAATGGACCCCCGATATTTTCAAATGTACCCCCTCCTCTTGAAACAAAATGCTTGAAAGGAACACTGGTGACGTGGCACTCGTCGTCTGAGATGAATGAAGTGTCTATATCTCTAGGACTATAACTTGCCAATCGATCGCTTACTCATGGACGTTGTGGGATTATTCAGCAATATATCAGTTGTGTTTATCAACGATTTCAGACCAATATTGACCATTGTAGGGGCACGAGGATTGGTATCATCAAATCGTCGATCGAATACAACTTTTTGTGGTGGAATTCAGAACAGTTCAATCTGACGCAAAATATGCGTCTCAACAACAATATGGACCACTAAATTTAACACGAAAGCTTGATAAGAAGACTGTAACAGTATTTTAACAAGGATTGCACAAAAATTTGGGTATCTTCTGCATTAATTGCTACAAAACGGATGAACAAGGGATTATTGCGAACAAATAACAATAAAACAATACATCATTTACATTAGTGCATAATACATAAACTAAAAGGCGAACGTTGCCCACTAACCTTTCTATCGTTCTATGACTGTTAAATAATAAACAAAATTATTAGTTCAATTGTTATCACAGAGGAAAAATCGTTTTTATTCGGTGCTATAAGTGAATTTTCTTTTTACAAAACTTAAGGGATAATTTATTTTTAAGGTCACCGTCGTCATCACATGGATTATTCGTGACTTTGACTAGAGGTGGTCTGAGATTGGACCAGATAAGGTTAAACACTTTCAGATGTGGATCTGTTTTCTCCGCAGAAAAATAAGTTTATCGATTGAGTGTAATAAACAGTTTACTTTTCTTATCGCTGTCATTGAAAGACGACGAAGATGACGATGACAATAGATTTTGCTCGGTTGTATTATTTCAAGACATTGCCAACAATCCCTTATAACAATATTATGCAATCATTATTTTGTTGTCTGAAATATCACATAACACTGTGACTGATATAATAACGCTAACGAGCACAATACGCGTGTATAAAACGACGGTTGGCATGAAACGTATACCTAAATGTATTATATAGTTACGTAAAATAATTGAATAGATAAACAACGAGCAGTCACAAGTAACAACATAGATAATATAATAAATTGAATGTATGCGATTCTATTTACAGCAATAATTTCTTAAATAATATTGGTAACTAGATTTTGTCACTTTTGTGCAAATACGAAAGTCTGAATAGCAATGCGTCAGTGTTCGGGTACAATATCTACTTGATGTTGTAAATTCTAATGCTATTAGATTATTATACGTTTATTACAAAAGACGATTTAACCGGATTAACTTTTGTCCATTTTTTGAAACAATAAGTAGATATAATACAATAAATGCGTTTAATTGAAATGTATTATTTTGTACATCGTAATTTTGGTTGACAAATAAAAATACAAGAGTACTTAATAATATATAGGAGGTATGTACCTATATTTTTTTTCATCCGCTAGTATGTCGCATCAGTGACATAATACCTGGCAAATTGAACCAGATAGGTAGTAATATTATTTTTTTGATAAATTCTTGGTATAAAAAAGCACTTTTTGTTTGACACTCCGCATAAATCAACCTCTTGAATTTTTCTTTTTTATTTAAATGCTATATTGACAATTTGTGTTACAGGCTCCAGAATGGCGTGTTCATATATTATTACAATAATATTTTATAGTGATATTGTTATTGTTGTTATTAACATTATATCGTTTAATTCGAACTCGACCTTACAAAAATCGTTTCATTTCGCTATAATATGGCCAGCGGTAATATAGATTTTAAAATTATAATATCGTATGTATCTAGTTAGAATTTGTATATAAAACGTGCGCGCGCGAAATGGTCTTGGGGAGCGTCGAGAAATGCACAAAGGAGAGCGGGGAAAAATCAATAAGGTTAATGATGTCGGGGAAAAGGAATAATAATTTATTAAAATATTACCGAAATGATTACCTACCAGAGGAATGATTAAATCGGTTTTAGAATACAAAACGGAGAAAAAAAAACTATAGTAGCGGTGGCGGCGGCGGCGGCGGCGGTGGAATGAGATACGACCTCCGGGACGACAGAATCCAAATCGTTAAACGTATTGATAGCACTATAATATGTATACACAGTCACGTACAGCGTAAAATATATTATATTAAGTAAATAGCCATATAGGCGCCACCGGGACGACGAGAGAGAGTCCGATGTATTGATATATTGCCGTCGACTGGCGTATATATATAAAACGTCGCCGCCGCCGTCGTCGGCACGAGTGCACGACCGAGCTCACTCAGCTGTAGTGCTGCTGCGGATCGTAAAAAAAAAAAAAAAAAGGTGCGATACTGAGTTATTGTTATTTAAGAGAGAGAGAGAAAAAACCGTCGTAAAATCGGAATGATAAACTTGATGCTCGCCGCAACTACAGCCGCCGCTGTTGCCGTTGCCTTTGCTGTTGCAGCTGTTTCACTGTGCGTTTTAATTTATATTATATTATTTTATTGGCCACGAGTAATGATATCATTACCGGTGTGTATTATATGATTATTATTACGCGTTTTGAACGGTTTTCGTTTTAGATTCTGAGCGGAGCGACGAATGAATTGATTTTACAATGTTATTGTGTTTTTTTTAATTTTTTTTTTTTTTTTTTTTGTGTCAGTCATCACGTTTTAGTGCAATAAAAGTACTTTGATTTTCTTCATAAACGTCTTTTCTGATAAGGACATGAATCTAGTTGGTACTTTGGGGGATCAAAAGTACAAAATTCCTAATAGTTTTTAAACGAGCCGGGAAAAACAAAAAAAAAATTAATTTAATCGATTAAAAAAAAAAAGTTGAGCGTAAGTCTCCAAATGTTTTTTATGAGCATCTAAAGTTAAATTTTAAGAAAATACGTAAAATCATGAAATTTTGCAGTTTTTTTTTTTTTGATTAGAAAATTCATAAAAACTTTTCTATTCAAATCTTAGATTTAAAAATTCAACACAAGAATCTCTATCAGTTTTTTTACCTTTCTAAAAAAAAAATAATTTACTGGTAAGTCAAACTAATTTTGTAATGAGCGTTTGAAATTAGGCATTGGATATTCACCAATTTTCTTCGGGAACAATTTTCTTATTTTGATGTAATTCAAAAAAAAATAATTAAAGACGTTTGAAATTTTCATCATATGTTTAAATCATTATCTTCTATACCCCCCCCCCCAAAAAAAAAAAAAAATTAAAAATATTTTGAACATTTTTGACCTAATTGTAAGTCTAAGAAATTTTTGGGTTTTTCAATTTTTTCTTCTTTAAATATCGTTGAGTCAAATTTCTTAAAAATCTAATACAAAATTCCTCATAAGTTTTTAAAATAGCAAATTAAAAATAATAAAAATACATAGGCACAATTTTTTTTATAAGCATTTAAACTTTAAATTTTAACCGAAATTCATCATCAGACATTTGCAAATTGTTTTGTAGTTAAACATTTATCAAATGTTCAGTTCTTATAACTAAGAATTAAAAATTTAAAACAATGTTTTTCGTAAGTACCTAATAATAGTTAATAGTGAATCCAAAAAATCAAAAAAAAAAAAATATATTAAAAAAAATTTTTATAGACATTTTAAATTTAAATTTAGACTGAATTAGATATTTAAATGAAGAATAATGATGTTATTCATTTCATTGTAATTAAAAAATATTTTTTGTTTGTGCTTGAAACTTTTAAACTATATTATTATATTTTATACGCTCAATTAAATTTTCAATTGCAACGATTTTTTTTTTTTTGAAAATTAATTTAATCTACTGAATTGTTAATAGTAAAACGAATTATTTTAATAGTAATAATATCTTAAAATACACTTAGGTAGTTATGTAGGCTGACATGTAGTTTTCACTCAGAATCGCTTTTCGTATACAATGGTTTTATATCGTTGAATTCAAATTTAACACATCCATAAAAGTGGTCCACTCGACAGCTACTGAACAGCAGAGCGGTATCCACTTGCCGACCTTTTTTAATTTACGGCGCTGTTCGCGGATGTTCGCGCCTTTATCCGCGACGCTGCAGGTACGGTTTTGAACTGATCGATCGGCTCTATTCTCGACTGCCCGCAGGCTCATCGGACGTTTTGTGCGGTGTACCGATTGCGTTTAGCGTTTAGCGTTTCTCCTCCCTTAAATAATAATAATAATAATAATAAAATGGTATATGGCACCACGCGTGGTACGCGTACTGCGGTATAGGACCGATGCAGTGACATGCATGATATGAGCCGATGAGAGGCGATAATATAGGTACAATAATTTAAAATTAAAGTAAAATCCGTCCACGTTTATTACCTATGTTGTCACGTCACACTATGATACGAAACCGTGAAGGGGTGCTCGAGTTGTGTTATCTAAGACTTTTGAGTAAAAAAAAAAAAAAAAAAACAAAAAAATTAGCCACAACTACAACTCACATTTTTCAACGTCATGATAACTATAATATTAACCCTAGGCAGGTATGACTTAATAAAACGTAACCACCGCGGTTGATAATAGAGCAGATACCGACACCGACCATATTACATACGCACTCGTTTAAATTACTACTATATATATATATATATAATCATTATATATGTATATATACTATAAGTGCATTTTAATGTTGCCGTACCTGTAATTGTCACATCTCTCTATTTTATAAAAAAAAGTAATTTTTTTAGTTTTAAATATTATTCAGTGCAAAAGTTTCCATGGCAACCAAAAATATATTGTAAAAAGTATTTTCACCGCCGTGGAAAGATTTCTGTCCTTCAATGAGATAAATATCCGCAAAGACGAGGGAATTTGTTTTATGATAATGAAAAGTATTAAAAATAAAATATTCGAGAGGCTAGCGAGCAAATAATGAAGCATCATAATAAAGTATACAATACAACTATAAAATAATTTTTTTTTTTAATGCTCGCAGCACACTCACATTTATTACATATATTTAATGTATTACTATTTTTATTCTTAGACAGCATTTTTATATGCGTTTTCTGAACATTAAAATACAATGATAATAATATAAATCAATATACTCAATATAAAAAAATGAATCCCTATTTCCCTTGGTCACGCCATCATGCGTGAACGGCTGGGCCGATTTCGATCAAATTTTTTTTCAATTGTTCGTGATTGCCAGGAAATGATTTTTACGAAAGAAAATTTTGGAAGAACCCAACCCCGGGAGGTGCTCAAACAGGGATTTTGAGATTTACGATGGAAATATTTGTTTATAAATGGTTGCTATACCACCAATCTCTGCTTATTTATAAGGTTGTCAATGGTTATATATTTATAACTATTATAATTAGTAAGAATACATTATCATATACATATTTTTGTAAATAAATTTATTGAAAAAAACAAATCTTCGGCACGGGTAACCGTCGCAATGTTTTTTTATACCTAATTCTGATTTCACTCACTTACGCACTTCATAAGGTCCGCAATCCACCGCAGGTGGATTGCCTGCCTAGATGGTTTAAATACATTTAAATCAATTTAGGCTAATCTTAACTTAATATTTGGCTTAGGAAACGCTGGTCGGGACAGATAGTAAAAAAATATTTAAAAATGTATATTGAGCTATGATAATATATAGAACAAATAAATACTTGCATAAATTTTAATGAAATTATAAAAATAACAATATTATATGTTTTATTTGGAGTATTTGACAAAAATAGGTATCCTGCGAAAAAGTCATGGGATATAATTATATTATTATTATAGAACGAACTTCTAAATGTTATCATTTTTCAAAAGGGAGAACGCATGTTTCACCCTCTAACGTCTCCCAATGAAATTGTCTCATCGTTTTTATTCAGAGCCAGTTGTTATACTTTTTACACAATATATAATCTGTTTTCAATTATTTCGAAACGGAATAAAAATAAAAGAAAAACAGAGCCAATATAATATAACATATATACACGCGTGCCGTTTATTTATTAATTTTTAATCGGCCGTAAACCGAATACGCACAAGAAAAACACCTACCCCGTCAAACTGTTTTCCTATTCCGATAACTCTCTTCGGACGTGATAGATGGACCGATGCCGATGTGTTGTGGATCGATTCTCGACCGAACTGAATATTTTTTTCAGATGCATATATTTGAGTATCTTTCGTTTAATGTACCTACCCGTGGAAAATCGACTACACGACTTCATTATAATTTTGACACGATTCGTTGACTCTCTCTTATGAGTAAAAACAGTTTCTATGCCAAAGACGCGTATACATCGTGGTTATTAATAGACGTCATGACCGAAAAAGTGTGATGCACTGTCATTATACCATACATTTTCTTCTAACGTTCTTCCCCCGAGACGGAATAACGTTCCCATACATATTTCACCTTCATGTAACATATTCTATAAGACGTGATATCTCGTCAGTTATATATTTTTTATCATTGTTATTTGTTTATCCTATACTATTATGGTTTTATTTTAATAATAACGATAATAGAATAGTGTACACGGTAACGACTGGAACCCGGTCGAAGATTACTGTTTTACGCGTTTTCGGCGAGGTATAATCGGCGAGGTGAAAATCGAGTCAAAAAATGAACAGTGTTATAAGATCAGATTACAAAAAAAAAAAAACCCATCTGGATAAAGATGATAAAGATAACAAAAACTTATTTTTTCTAAGATACAGATAAAACCAAATCAAATCAAATCAATCTTACTAAAAGATAAAAGATAACAATATTTTATCTAGATAAATTGCAGATAGTTATTAATTGTGTAAATATAAATTTAAAATTAATGATTAAACAAAACAATAACCTTTATGTACATCGTGCCTGTATAATATGGTTGTTTTCGTTTGAATTTATTACAATTTGTGTATCACTAAACATTAACTTCAATTCCTATGGAATTAAGAATAATTAAGGCAATAACAAAGGTATAAATTATAAATAAAAAATTGAACTAAAAATAAGTGTGTGAATGTATGTATATTATTGTGAAGGGAAAAAGAGATCTAAAATTTGTATTACCTAAACATAGTAAATGCAAAAAATAAAAATGTTTTAAAGAAATAATAGTATGAATCATTTAATTAACTGCAAAATAATATTATCGTTATAATATTACATTTTATTAATTTTATCACAAATTCGTAGATAATAAAATTAAACGAGTTAAAAAATACTGTGGAACTGAAATCACATATTCCTCTGTGATTTGTATTTAACATATAAATTAAAAACCAAAAGATGGTTATCATATTATATATATATATATATTTATATTTATTGCATAATTTAAATTATATATATATATTCTATATTATTATATTAGCATATGGCATATAGCATTAGCATATGGCTTAATAAAAATAAACAAATAAATAAAAAAAATAGACAAATACAGAAAAGTTTTTGGTATCTAAAAATAATGATTTATAGTCGGACATCCAATTTGGTTAACTATTCAGTCGCATGACTACCGCCTAGGTGATGTCTAAGTAACCCTTTAGCTTATTTCCTCTGATGGCAGGATTCTACGATGTCTCTAAACGTATGCAGTTCCCCGCAGTCACAAAACGGAGATTCAGTCATCGCCCACTTATGAAACAAGTAATTGCAGAGAAGACAAAACTGAGTCCTGTGGCATTTTGTATCACTTTTTTTAGCCTATTTCATCATTAAAGTGCACATTGAAATTTCTGTTGGATAATATGCTCTATAATAATGTTAAACATTTAATTTTTTTTTTTTTTTTTTTTTGTTTAACATTTCAGGACTCTTGCTAATTTTAGGAGTAGGACATTTTTCCACACTGTATAATAAGTAGATGATAAATCAAGGATGACTGCCCCTAATTTTAGATTGTTTTGAAAACCATCTTCTATATACATGGTTAGTGACAACATGTGTTTACTGCAGCTTCTGCCTCTGACAAACCTAGCTTGCTTCTTTGGCATAACCTTTTAAAGTTTAACTATAAATCTACATAAAATAAGTCTTTTAAAGACCTTGTAGACCACTGAAAGCAGTGAAATTGGCCCATATGTTTTAGGGTCATAACCTGGTTTGTTAGGTTTAAGGATTGCAATAATCTTAGCCCCATGCCATTCTTTAGGATCTTGCACTTGTTAACAATCGACGTACATAGATTTGCAAGCCATGTTTTACATCTAATACCTTAGTTCTTTAAAAATTCTGGTAAGATGCCATCCTTTCCAGTAGCCTTTTTATGTTTTTATTTTGAGTAAAACTCCATTAATCTCATATGAAGTAAAGACGTTCATTATTTCAGACTTATCAACTGAATTATCAAGTGCTATTTTGTATGATCTTTTAATTCTGATTGATTCTATTTTAGACTGTTTTATGTTTTAGAGTTTGTAAAGATTAGCTGATATTGCATTTGCGTTGACGTAGTTTTCCTTATGTGTCGGTTGTGCGGCTCCTAATTTCCTTAACAACGCCTAACTTTTCCTACTTGAGTGGGTAAATTCTAGCTCGTCCATAACTGTTTGCCACCTCTGTTTTTTTTCTTCATCAAGCAAACCTAAAATTCAAGTAGCCGTTACTTCACTGCTATCTTACTCATATCCATGAAGCAGTTTTTCACATTTTTTCATAAAGCAGGGAATATAGTTTTCCCTATGTCCTCTAGGTATAGATTTACCTGCAGCTGTTTTTAGCGACTTCACATATCTATGATAATTTTTTGAAATCGGTTCAAATAGGTTTTTGTTCTCTTCGACATATGTTGAGTAAGCATTTTAGTCTGCTTTACGGAGATTCTATCTTTTCATTTCCGGTTTTTTTATCCTACGCAAAACTAACCCTACATCTATAATAGCCAATCGATGTTGGCTCTTGAGAAATTTATTCGTTTTCGGCGTTGGGCACTGAGAGCTGTTCCATTGGGATCTTTAGTGAAAAAGCATAGATTAGGCGACGTAGTTATACCCCACCTGCCGGAGTTAAAAGTATCTCCTTGTTTGGCATTTTAAATAATATGCATGTAATTAATATTTGCCCAGTTTTATAGCTTTTCTTCATCATCATTGTCATTTATGTATTCCCACTCGGTGCTATGCAATTTAAAATTACTAATATACACAACTGGATGGTTGCTAATTAAAAGAACTTGTGATGACTATCGTTCAAATGGAGACTTGTATATGTTAAAAATATTTAGGTTGTCTAAACAGCACTCCTATTGAATATTCATTTCCTTTGATAATGGTTACGTGACGAAGATACCAGTTTTAATTTATATACGAGTATGTAGCTGCACTATGTTTTGGGTGACCTAAAAAAAATCTATAGCTAAAAGCCGTTAATTTTTAGTCGATTAGTTTAGTCAATAGGAACATGGGTTTCTTGTATTACCAAAATATCAGCATTATTGAAAATCTGGTTTATTATTTCTGTTTTTGATTTCGTTATTCCTCGACATTTAGTTGTACTATTTTTAGATTGTTAAGTCTATTTTGTCATCAATATTATCAGGTAAAGAAAGTTAATTTATTTTTTCTTGTTTTTTATGATTTTTTGAGAAAGCATTGTTTTGGGTTTTTGAATTATATGATATCCAGACGCCCTGTCTTTTATAAATTCACTAACTATGCACTTGTTTATATACTTTGATTATATAATAATAGTACTACTCAGAAGGACCACGGGAAGGTATGGCATCACGTCTCCTATTTAAATTCCATATACATAATATTATTTTATGGAATCAAGCAACGTAAGCTTCCGGAATATTATATTATTAAAAATACATATTATTATAGTTTTTTAAGTATTATACCTGTCAGTAAATATTATATTTCAAGTGCTAAACATAGTTTGAAAAATTGTACGCCGGATAGACGAGTTTTTTGTTTTAGTTAATTAGTATTTTTTTTTTAATTTACTAAATGTACTACCTACTATACATATCTATGTTATATTTTGTATTACGGTTTGTATTCAATATTCGTACAAATTGAAGACCTAAAGTCAGCCTGCTTATATATTTTTTCGTTTATAAATATATATATAATTATTTTATAGAACCAAGCAACGTATGCTTTGGGGATATAGACATTATTAAAAACCGAGAAAGTTGCTTGGCTGTAGGATTTGAGTGAACATCGATTACAGTTACTTACTAATGACGAGTAAGTAACTATAATCGATATTCAAAATTTGAATTCAATGCTAAATCATTGATTTATTAATCAATCGAAAAACGATTCTGAGTGAAGACGGTGTGTCAGCCTATATAAGGCACTAAGTTATGATATAAGATATTGCTATCAAAGTCATTTATTTTATTATTAGTAATACAGTTGTAGTTTGAGATTTTCACCATAGTCATTGAATTTGAAAATATCATGGTGTGTAGGTATAAAATCTATATTTTCATATTTTCAATATTACTATTAATATTATATGATACAATTTAAATCTCAAAAGCTCACAAAAAATGTATGTGGATTTAAACTTTTTTTCAATGCCAGTAAAAATCACTCATGAGTATTCTCGTTATAAATTTTCAAGTCTTATAAATATTGTAATTATAATGTCTTTCTAAAATGTTAACATGATTATTTGGTGAAAATGTCCTGTATCTAAAATTATTTGTTTTTAATTAAAATAAAAAAAAAAAAAAAAATCGAAGTTGTCGAAAACTGGTATAACTACAACACATGTCATTGTAAAATCAATATATTTATCGTTTCGCTATTTTAAAAATATACCTATAACTCAAAAGTAAATATCATATTGTTAATACTTAAAATGATTTTAAATAGTTTGAAAAATTGTGGGTCATGTAGACGAGTTGTTTTTTATTTTTGTTAATCAGTTTAAGCGCGTTCTTTAAAAAGTGCTATTTAATAAAACTTGACAAATAAAATATACCCTTTCGAGGAAAATGTTGGTCTTACAATAATTTGTTTGTTACTAAGAACTAATTATATTTTTCATCTCTTCATAATATATTAAAATATTTTTTTTTCACGAAAATGTCTCTGGTTTCTGTTAATTTTAATACCGTGCGGTGCCGTTTAATGGACGTGTACCAGTTACCCGCAAAAGTACTATTTTTATACCAACTCTCCCCAAACTACTTAGTGCAAAATGCACCGATTGCCCTCAAATACTATATAATATACACGAATATAATACCAATCCATAAAATAGGGGAGGTTATTATGTAAGTACATGGAAATAAAAAAATTGCATAATATAATAAAAGGATAAATATTTAATATTTATAATAATAAATAGTATACAATGTTATTTGTTAAAAAATAGTATTAAATAGCTCACCTTGTGCAGAGAGAGAATTTTACAAAAACGCATAATTTTAGACGCGTCTATGTACGATAAATAATGTATTTATTGAGAAGTAATGATTTCTGATACTATTTTTTGACAAATTTCATTGTATACCGGCATGCCGCTTATTATTATCAATATTACCTGTATATTTTATTCTTTTATCATATACATTTTTTTAAACAAATAATTATTTTTTTACATATTTACATATCCTTTTTTTAAGGATTATTATCGTAACTGTGTATACAGAGTGATTCAAAATGTATGTTACAACTATTTTATCACACGAATATTCAAAATATAGAAAAAAAATGTAATAAATGCGAAAGTTTTTTGATTTAGAAACATCTAAAATGTTTTGTACATTTTATAATTTTTTATAATATTTTAGAGTGGGTTTTAAACGGTCTAATTTAAAAATTTATTAAAGCTTTAAATATCTCTCAAGCATAGAGTTTTGTATTAATGTCTATATAAAAAAATGTCTTCATATTATGTTTGCAAAAAAGTATATGTTTCGATTTGAATTTCCAATGTGAAGCGTCTAAAACCCACCCTAAAATATTATAAAACGTTATAAAATATACAAATAATTTTAGATGTTTCTAAATCAAAAAACGTTCGTATTATACATTTTTCTCTATTTTGAATCAATAAAGTGGCCGTGACATACATTTTGAATCACTCTGTATAATATACGACGGCAAAGATTGCATTCAGTTGAGGACAACTGGTAAATTCGGCGGAGAGCAACCCGTGCATTTTTTAATTACAGAAAACAGTTGCTTAGGACAATACCCCGTTTTTAAATGTTATCTAACGGACGATTTTCACAAATCGACTAATGACGATTAAAATAAAAGACTGCGAATGACGGTGCATAGGGGGATTCCATCCTCAAAAGACCCCACGACCATATTTTTTCTTGTGTTTTTTATATTAATAGAGCTGTTAATTTCGGCGAGCGGAAGATAGGGCTTTGTCTATATTATGGTATTATGAAAATATAATCATCCGTACATGACATAATACGATGTAAGCGCGTCGCGTATTATGATTTACACTCATCGGTGCACAATATGTATATAATATTACACAGTCTTATGTGGTAAATTATAATGTGCATAATAATTCGTATGACAGGCGAAGGTTTCCTCAAAACTTGCACAATCGTTACACGAACAACATAATATTATCGAGCTGTGCGCGGAATATCGTGGAAACATGCGACGACGACAGACAGTCAGTTCTTGCGAGCGCACTATAATATATATATATATATATATATATAATATTATAGTTTATAATATACAATGAGGCATACCATCGTCGTGTTTACAATATAATAAAAGCGACGGTGGTTGGAATATTATAATAATGTCTATCGTTGCAGTGTGCTACGACTCTATAATACGTGACGAACCGAACGGTTCGTTTCGATTAATGCGCACGATATTCATACACGCCTATAGCTATACGATTTAAATTATTAAGATTTCCCCGTCTGTCATCATATACTCACGGCTGTATGGCAATGTTATAATATTATATATTTATTATCAGTTGATTTGCCCGAACGGCTCGGATGCAATATCGGTGACGGTCATATGTGGTACACGAACGCAATAATATTATATTGCGCATAATGTGATGACTAAATTATTATAATCGTATATATTATCATCCACAAAAACATCTCGCGCTTGTCCGGTGCGAAGAGGTTCTGTCCAAAGTAAGTGTTAACAATGTATACCTACATTACCCGATATGGACTACAGTTATAGTGTACAAAAGATCTCAAAATGCTTGTTAGAATATTTATTATTTTTTTTAAGTCAAAAGTATATAATATTATTATATATTTTGTTTGAATATTTCATATAGTGAAAGATTGTGTTAAAGTAAAATAACATTTTATTTTTTTCATCCGTGTGTGTTATTTGTTATAACTTATAAGTTATGGCACACCAAAAAAAAAAAAAAACAATATTGATTTTGTCAAAAGCTGGTTTTGAGAAAAAATTCCCGTTTTTCTAGTTTATTTTCAATAGTACTGTGTACTTTTGCCTTTCATCTCCCAATGCACCAACTATAGATCCGATTTGTTATCAGAAACCATGGCATCGTTGTTTATTAACTTAAACAAATTTAATATTAATACTTACCATTTATTACGTTTATAATTTTTATAATGTTAAATTTTTAAAAATTTTTCTTCAAAATACACACACAAATTTAACATAGACTATATGGGCTATCACTTAAGGTTTTCCTGGTACACTATAAACCGTCGTCGCAGCGTTGCTTAACTAGGTGTAAGTCCGTAAGTAGTATACTAATATTTCATATTCTGCTTCGGAATCTTAGACCATCGTCAAACACCGTTTATGCGAATTCGTCGTTTCTACATTATTTCTAATATAATTTAGTGTAATTATACGTAGAGTAATACTATAAAACCTCACAATATTGTAATAGGTAACCGACAATATATATATATATATTATATTTTACCTAAATATATATATTTTTTTTATTATCATAATTGTTTCAAAATTTCGATTGCACAATGGACAGTTGTATTTAAATTTTATTGTAATTACTATTATACTGAGTGATCCGTTTAACGCGTAAGACACTCGTTATTTTGAATACAGATGACTATTAACGTTTTTTTTTTTTTTTTTTTTTAAAAAAACATTAATTGTTTTACATAATTTTAAATAAAAAAAAAACATATTATTTTTAAAAATATAACGTTAATAAAAATAACAGTATTAGTAGTTGGTGCCTAATTAAAATGTATCAGTTTTTCTCGTTATTACTGCAGACTGTATACTATTATATTTGGAGGCTTACTATACAATCCATCTGTCATCCGTTAAGTCATCGACATCGTTTCATGCCCTTAGGATATACGTGTATAATAATATAAGAACCATGTATTTTAATTACGCCTGACTATAATAGTGGCTGCATAAAGCGGCAGAAGCAGCACTCATTGTCGACGGAAAACGGTGCAAAATTATTAATAATTAATTCGCCGAGTGTTTCCACGTCAAGTCTGCCCGAGGATTTTATCTTCTCGATTTCTGTTTGTTTCTACCGCTTTTCGTTTTATTATTTGCACATGGCTCTTCTCATAGTGTTTTTGTGAAACTCCATGGAATTAATAAAAAATGGCACGAATCAAGGTGTAATAGGGTCGGCAGCGCACCTGTACATGTATAGGCGAGTGTTCGTCAAGTGGCATCCAAATATTTTTCTATGGAAACATAAAACATGTGATAGGTATTTGCTAAAATATTTTTTTGATTTTTCTCGATTTAAAATTTTTAAAAACCAAAAAAAAAAACAGTCAAATTATATATTGTACGATTATTTTAATACAATTACTATAATATATAAACAATAGCTATTTTTAGTTTTTAAAATGATAAAAATGTGTAGGTATAAAAATAAGTTAGTGAATAATTTTAACATTATTAAAATTCCTAACTAGAATCTGCATATTTTTTCAGAAAAACAAATTCTAAAAATGAACAAACTGTGCATTTTTTTCTTAGCTTCTACAAATAAATTACTATAGCTTGACATGTAAGGTTATTATATACATATATTTGAATATATCTAGTAATATTAAAATGTTTCAAAACACCTGTGTTATTAATATCGTCAATAATCTCATTTTGTCAAATTTTGAGGTACGTACTGTTACAGTTTATTCGACGATACAGTACTAAAGAGATATGAATCAAACAAATGAATTTAATAATAAAATAACATATTAAATGCGTGAAATATTATATTATATGAATTTGAAACATTAATTTATTGAGGTAATGAGGTATGAGCAAATAGACAGTATATGGAGTATAGCGTTTTTGTAATAGAATATAGGTACCTATGTAAGAAGAGTGGACATATTAGAGAGAGTTTAAATTTGAAATAAATTGCGGTAAAATTGTTGATACGATTTCTAAAGGAGTATTTTCGTTTGTAACAGCTTCAACATAATATAATTGTTTTCGTTCGTAGCTGGGCATGAGCATCAATTAAGTACTTATTATGGACTATGATGTGATTTTTATCGATTTTTTTTTAGTAATTATATTATGATATTATAATACCTATTGTGTCGTACATGATACAACTTTTACAAGCTATTTATTTACAATGGTATAGTAAACTATGGAAAATATTTTTCCTATGCAATCGATCAAATGAATATAAATATAATAAATGCCTTGAATTTCGAGGCCTCGAAAACGTTAAAAGTCTAAAATGTTTGATGGCACATCAAAATCACGTTTGTACGAAATACGTTAGGCGATATTTTTTTGTATTTCTACCCTCAGCTCATCAATGACGTATAGTTTGTATGTTGTTGGTTTGCAAAAGGTCTGGTGACCTAGTGAGTTCCTAGAACGTTTCTAGCAAATGTTTAATGTCACTATTAATAATGTTCTAAACAATAATGTGCCAGAGACAACTTGACGGGCATTGCCTGCACTCTGCAGGTACTCACAGCTGTTGTCACATTAAGAGTTATTATTCAGACCAGACAATGTGTCCGACCCTGATGTTTTAATGTATATTTCAAACTTACTACCGTTATGCACGTTTAATGCGTAAAACGCGCCCAAAGCCCAGTTACAATATTAATGCAATGTTATGATAATAATATTGTTATTATTATTTGACTGTGGGTAGTTGCCCGAGAGAAGGGCAGGTAAATTAAATTAAAACGCCAATTAAAATTGACAAAAAAAACGTATTATTTTAAAAAGCCACGTTTTGTAATAATTAAAATATTTTTTTAACAATAGACTCGTGGCCATTTTTATGTTTTATGTTCTGTTTTTACGTGCATCAATTCAGACATGATATATGATATTGTATTATTCGATCTCATAGCAAACAGTTTTAATTTTAAGACCACAAGTAACCTTTTTAATAAACTGTTGGAAACCATACGGAAAAAATTAAAAGTGTCGTATTTTAACGTTTAAAAATAGAGAAAAAATAACAACACAATTAAACTTAAAAAAATTAAAGTAACGATCAAATATTCACCGACATCGGGCAATCGAGATTATGATACAAGAGACAACCTATTTGGTTAATAAATACGTAAAAAAAATAATAACTTTTAAATTAATGTATTTTAATACATCGAATAGCAATATCGATGGTTTTTTTTTTAGTTTAAAATATAAATATGCCTACAATTCCTATGTCAGTCTACATTATTGATCCTTCTAAAGATTTCAATCGACATGTAGCTTTTGGTGGTTATAATTTATATATTATATGATATTATGTAAATATAGTGTATTGCACGCAGTCACTTTTTACCTACTCCACAATATAATATAATTATTATATTGACTATACTTTGTGTGTCAAAAGCCGCTGTCTGAGGAGTTTACGAACATCCGTTTACTCAATATTCACTTGTTTGAAGTCTAACCAAAAGAATACATTGCAGCGCGGAGCTGTCAGACTCTGACTGAATCGTGTTAGTTTGTGTTTGACATAATACACTACGTTTCTTTTCAAACTCCAAAGGTTGAAATATATTATTTTACAGACATAAATTCTTCAAATAGATTGCACGTTCTTCACTGTTAGCCTGAATAAGTGTTTCAATTTATTATTTTATTTTTAAAATAAACAAATTTAGCATTATACTATAATATGTTTTTAATTTTCAATTTATTCACAAAGCTCGTCATACGATCACAATTTGTTTACCTATCTACACGTTCGCTTTACGCAATACATTACACATATATTAATAAAATCACATGAATTAGTGTCATAGAGTATAATATTATGATGGCACGAATAAAACATCATTTTAAAAAAAAATGTATTGTTTTTTTTACGATTTTACAAATATTGGTTGATTAGCGTGGTACTAAAAAGTAATAATATGCAACACAACAACTATATTATTCTATAATGAGCTAATAAAATAAAATTATCACAATATATTTTCGATATTTTTAATCTGGCATGAAACTAATTTATATGAAATATGATACCTATTAAGTTTTTAATTTTCTTTTAACCTTTTTTGACAATTATGTTTTTTATAAATGCCTATACATCACTGTTCAAAAATCGAAATATTTTGAAATATACACCATGTTTTTAAAATGCTATTAAAAATATTTATTGAAAAATTAACTCTTTTTAGTTATGATTTTTTTTTAACAAAATAACAAAATTGACTTTGTCAAAAACTGAATTTTTGTAAAAATTTTTATTTTTTTTTGTTTTTCCGAACATTTTGAGAAGTACTGGAAATTTTGTATTATTTAATCTTTACGAAATAGATACAAATCGTTACCAAAAACCACCCTCATAAATTTTTACTGCTCAAAAAGTTAATGTCGGACACACATCAAGCATAAAATATTTCCATTAACATCAATACATTCATCGCTCTACTCAAAATGTAAAAATGGCCCTTGGGGTCATCGTCATTAATTACAAATTATAAGTTAAGGTATTTTTTTCCAATCACAATCTTCTAAAATTTGCGAAATAGTCTTTTTACTTATGATACATCGTGCTGGTACTGTGTATACGTTATAATATGGTTTATGCTATAAACTTTAATAGATAATATTAAATTGTTATAATTATATACTATAGTTCCTAAATAAAAATAATATAATCAAATTGGTAATTTTTTTGCATTGAAATTATTCAGCATTGACAACTTTATTAATAATTGGTACCTTGTACATATAATATTATGATTATTTTACTAAAACCAGTGTTACTTTAGTATAATGTTAACATAAATAATAATTGGACCGACTCGCATTATTGTTAGTCAACGGGGATGTCGAACAAATTGATTCATGCAATAGTTTATTTTAAAATATTCCAACCAATCTGAATAAGTTTTTCGTATTTATATTCACTTATAAATATTTTAATTTTTAAAACTATTATTATTGTTTACTTTTTTATGAATGATTGGTGTTATGGGTAAAATTATATATAATTTTATCCAGAATATGTTAAAATATTTTAATATTATGCTTTATAGTTTAACGAAACTTAATGATTAATTATTTTAATACTATTTGGGTTTTACTAGTTAAATGAAATTAATAAATTACTTGACTTAATATATTATTTTGGAGAATGTATGTACAAAAATATTTAAATAAATGCACATGCATTTAATTTTAAAAATGTTTGCAATAATTAAATCCAAATGCTTGAAAAATAAAATAATCAGATTAAGACGAAGTGTGTGAAATGTCTGAAAACAATGTAAAAATGTTTACGTTTTAAGGACTGTATTAGATTTTTAGTAAACCAGATGAGTTTTACGGTACTATTTTATTAAAATTATTATTGAATTATCAAGCAAGGATATATTATTGCTTTTAATATAATATTTTCATTTTATTGTATTTTTCTTTACACATGTTTTGGATTGAAAGGGCGCTTAAAAAGTGTCATATTTTTCTAAAGATATCGCCTAAATAGTATTAGTTATCTCTCAATAAAGTCTCCAGGGATATGAAAAAAATTCCAACTACAGACGAAAATGTTTGATGAAATACAATCAAGCGTGATTTTAACAGAATTCTTTTCAAAAACATGTTTTTAAATTAGATAATTTATCGATATAAAAATATAATCATTAAAGCAGTTAAATGATTGAACGTATTTACATATTATTTAAAATATGATTAAACTTTACTTAAATTTGTTGTTTCTATTCAACATATTAAATATTATTAAATTGATAATTAATATTATAGTATTTTAATTTATACGATTAAATGTATTCTAAACTATAATGGTGAAACGGATAGAGCATGTGTCTTAAGCACATTGAAATATTATATTGGTATATAGTTTACATACATTAGTGTACTTCAGCAAAAATTAACATAATTAATTTTAATAATTAAAGAAATATATTTTAAATCGTTATGAAAAGCCAGAACAATTATATAACTCACTATATCATATTATAATATTTGAATTTGATTTTATTGTCTCCAACATCAAACGATATTCGTAAGAACCATTTAAAATAGCCTTAATAATAAACATTAAACAAATATTATTTATTTATATTAACACCAATATTATTTTTATAAAACTTTTTTAAACTAACTATACTCAAAAAAATTAAAAATAAATTTAAAAAAATCATAGGATCGTTCTATGTGTTTCTTACGCAAATGTGAAATATTTTAAGCGAAAATTAGTATAAAAACATTTAAATAAAATTAAGTTATGACGATATGTAATTCACATACAGTATATAACCTAACCAAGCATGCTCACTCCCATTTTTCTTATAAAAACATATTTATTCTAATTTAGATTTTTTAAATCTTTAGGTGTATGGTTTAAAGATCGTGTATTCAAATTCTTGGATTTTTTATATCATTTTTTTAAAAAAAAAAGGTTGGTTTAATTTAATGAAAGGACATTTGTATTGACGCGGAACATCTCTATTATATTAGTAAACCACTAACAACCACAACCAGATGCACATCATATATCCCTACCACTGACTATCACAACTAAAAGTGTTACGACAACTTTCCAGTAACACTATGTTCCTCCATTGAACCAACCAATAAGTACCTACCTATTATACATTAACAAGAGATCATCCCACGAGCAGTAGTGAGCGGATATTACATTCGTAAATATATTTTACTCACTCGTCGAATTAAGATGGCGATATACACGTCATGCGAGTTTTATTATGATAACATAATATGAATATTAAATATCGTGATCACTTTAACTGGAAATAAATCGTTCCAATATGATTTTAGGAATAAACTACAACCTTCACATGGAAATCAAATGAAAAAATATTACAATAATGTACAATAGGCTTCGTCACAGTGAAAGATTGACTATAATTATGAAGAAGTAGCTGCTTCATGACCAAATTAAACGGATGTGCCAGTTATAATCATATAAGTCACGTGTATCGATTAATATTAGGAAAATTTTATATCTGCTTTGACAGGTTCGATTTAAATAGAGTATTGCGACCGTAGATAATAAGTACAGTGGATCCTCGATAAGTCGAAATTCAAGGGAAATCAAATTTTTTCCACTTATTGAAGTTTTCGACTTATTGAGGTCAATAATTTACTAAAGTTTTCGCACGGGAATGGAATTTATTTCGATTTATCAAGGTTTTCGGCTTATTTAGGTTCCACTGTAATAATAATGCACTCCCGTGTGAATGTAACACATGAATCGTAGAAACGTGGTAATAAGTGAGGCCTAATAGCTGCCAATACGACGAGGAACACTGTCTTCAATTTTTGTCTATAACATCTCGACCGTTGGGTACTATTTTATTTCTGCGTATAGCACAATCTTTAGTATTAATGTATTTTTAGATTCTGAGTGGGGCGAAGAACGTATTGATTTTACAGTGATGTGTATTTCAAAATTCAAGTTAAAGTAAAAAATTACTAATAATTTTCAAAAGCGCAGAGAAAAACAAAAAAAAAAATACCTAAGAAAAAACGGGAGTTTTCAAGCAGAACCAATATATATAATTACATTTTGACTCTTTTGGAGCTATTTATAATATATAGCTATTATTTAGTTTATTTTTTATGTAATGATGTATCGATAAAAAAATATTTAAAATGCATAGGCACGATTTATGTTTATTAGCGTTTGAAGTTTAAATGCTGATAGCATTTGTCAAAATAATAAACATTCGCAATTTTATTATTTTGTTTTTAAAATGTTCAATTTTTAACGCTAAAGTTTCCACATCAAAAATAACGTCATTATAAAATATACATAATCACTAGTCTTATATAACACAAATCTTGTTTTCGTTCTAAACTTTTTCAAAATATTATGATAAAGAAACCGCTACCACATCAAAACTGTTGATCTGCATTTAAATTAAATACATTACTATAGAAACATCACGTTTATTTTTTTTTTATTTTATATTATACCAGTTAATTATTGGTAAGTGTTTTGTAAATTGGTATTTTTTATTTTTATTTAACAACAAAAATATAGAACTAATTTACCATACACATAATACATATCTTGAAACATCAGTGATATCATACACGTTAGGTTAACTACCTTGGTCAGTGGTTCAGACAGTCTGAAATATTGAATATGTTATCAATAACACAGGAATTACACAAAATATACACAGATTTTTTGGATAGATGCCACCTGTCGTAATTTGCTCAGTATTACTTATTCGTCGTCGTCTCATAGAGCTAGTCGAGTTCATCTCATTGTCGTGCCATCTTCATCATTGTTTGTACTGTAACCAACAGCACAATCTTCTACTGACCTTAAGGATACGCCTCACAAATGCCGAGAGGAACGTTCTCTGACGAACCCGTAACGTTTGTTCTGATGCAGCTGCCGAAAATGCTTTTGATCGCCGTCGCTGCTTCCAATCCGTTACCGACACTTATGGAGCTTAGTCTACATCCAACATCTCTTCCGCACAGGACGTCTGCAGCTGTTCTTCTACATTTTCAATATGTGATTTTTGGAACTCAGTCATATCTTCCGTCGTCCTTATCTCTGCAGAAGACTATAATTCTTCAATCATGTCTACACGGGTGGTCAAACGCTCGGGACAAACGACTGTAATTTGCGCGGTACTATCATCGCCAAATAACGACCTGATAAGTGCCTAGTTATATTTACTATGCCTAAAGATTTTCAAGAATTAATAAATAATTTTTAGGCACACAAATATATCTAAATAAATAGATAGCATGCCATAGATAAGTACTTAATTCCTACAGGTAGTGATAGCCGATAAGGGTAATTGGACGGTTGTATAAGTATACAGTTGTAAGAACTTTCTCTTTAAGATGTGTAGCTTGTTTATAGTAGTATTTTATTTTATACAATTATTTTCAATTAAAAAATATAATATATATATTTTGTGCTTAATAATACAAAAGAATTTGTATAACTTCTTGATTATTGTATTAAAAAAGAGCAGCACAACTACTAATATCTCTCATTTAATAATTAATCCGTTACAGACTTTTATCAAAATCACTGACAAACATTTTATTCAAAACTTCAGAATTATTATCGCATGAAAATAACTATTTTTAGATTTTTAAGTAATATAGGTATTATAAGTAATATATTGGTAGGCATATTATTTAAGGTCGATGGTACGTTTTATATTTATTTTACTAATTATTATTACTTTAATTCCATTAAATTTATTTAGATTCAATATTGTTATTATTCTGTTTGTGCATACTGTATATTACAGTTATTTCATGTGTTAATATACTATACTAAAAAAAAAAAAGATTGTTAGGATTATTTTAGGTTAATAGGTAAGTTGGTTTATCATGTAACCTCGGAAATAGATATTGTAGCTCAAGTTTATGTTTATACACAATATACATATTATATTATACAACAATACCTATAATAAAGTAGCATATTATTGAATATATTTTGACATTGCATTATAAAAGTATAAGCTTTAATGATCGTAGATACTGTATGTATAAATTGTAACTTGTGAATATTTTCATGGATTACCCGGCATAAGTATGCCCATTAAAAACAGATAAAAAATATCCCGTAAATATGATAAGAGTGACTTAATAATAATAATAATAATATAACGTAATATTTATCTTCACGCATTTTAAATTCTATTCGATATGATAATTATAAATGTTTGTAAGTTTTATTGCTAAAAAAAAAAAAAAAATGTATACAAGTATTGGGAATATTTGCAACCCGGCATGTCTTCCTCGCTGTGCTTCTATCATTCAATATAATATAATGATTTTCATATTTTAGTCGATAACTATACTTAAACAATGCGTAGATAAGAAATACTTAAATATGAGGCCGCGAACAGTAAGCCGTATTATTAATATAATAATTCTGAAGCTGTTCTACACGTGTACGGAAATCCGGAGTAGTTGAGACAGAATGGTTGTGAATATTATAATGGGATACTATTTACGAACGACGAGCTCTTCTGGCACCATACAGAATTCTTGTTAGATGTATTCAAAGAATTCTCCAATAGTTTGGATATCTGCATAGTTGATAATCCATTAACATTTCAGGGATGAGTGGGGGCAAGTCTAAGGCATGTTTAGTATTATGTGGGTTAAGGATTCGCCATTATTTTTTTGAAACATGTATTTACAAAAGAAGTACTACCTAGTTTTTGATGATGCTCTGACTCCCGTGAACGATATTCAAGTTTTTTAAGGTTTTAATGATTGTATTTACTGTTGGGATGAGTGTATGGTATTTTGAAAGTGCAATGGAAGTCGAAATACTATTGTACTAAAGTCGAGCTTGTATTGTGATATACACACTGATCTGGGTTATTTAAACATTATAGCAGTGTTCTTAAAATATTAAACTTGAATGTTTTTACATAATACATAATACTTTTCTATATAAGATTTGATATAATATTAACATTTTAATGCGATTTATTGATGTAAAGTTTCTATAAAAACTGTTATAAGAATATAGTAATCATAGTTTTAGATGATTAAAAAGGCAAACAATATATATTTTTTATGAAATGCGCGATTTCAATGAAAAAACAAATAATTTATTCACATAAAATATATACTCTATGTGAATTTTATGGATTACTAAATGCATTTGAATGTCATTAGCTTATTATAGGTGTTGTCTGATGACATATTTTTTTGAGAGATAAACGTAATCAGTGTAATATGAAAACAATTCTAAAACCAATATCTAAATTTTAGTTTTTCTAAAAAACTATGCTGTAAATTACTATTACAAACATTAAAGTGGTGATGTTATTAAAATTTATGTTTCTATAAATCTTATTTTATAATAAAAATCCCAGACCTCATTTACATTTAATAAATAGGATAAAAGTTTTTTTTTGAATTTTGTTCGACTGTAAAGCAACGTTTTATGATTGGTTTATTCTTTAAAATGAATATCCACTATTAAAATGATACGATGTTACGAGTATATTTTTCAACTTAATTAGTCTACGCAGAACCATAACATTTTCCATGTGTGAAATATAAAAGTGCCTAAAAATGTAGTCTGCATATTTTTTGTACAGAAGAACATACTGAATTATATCGTAGTTATTTCATTTTATTTGATATTCAATTCAATATTATTTTATGAAAATGATACATTACTAAGTTGAAACATAATAATATTTTATTAATGCATAAGACAATACTTAATATTATAAAATAAATAATATTTGGTATGACGGCGTAACGAATAGGCAAAAGTTGTACACATCCATCGTGGATTAACATACTATTTTTGGTCTTATGAATATTAATATTATTATTGCTCAAAAACGTAAAGGTAATATTTGATATTATTATTAATCTCATGCAATGAGTATGCAAAACATATGAACATATTCAAAATGCCGTGTGGAACTTATTATATAAAAATAATATAAAAATACATAGAATTGTCAACTATATAAAAAAACATTGTAATATGCAATTTGCAATAAATTATTTACAAACCAAACATTATTCAAAAGTAAAAAATTAATTTAAACTATTGAAAATGAATAATCATAAGTCAATTAACATTTATCAATAATTCTATATTTAAAATCAATTAGTACTTAATAAAATCTAATACATAATGCATTATAATGTATGCATACTATTTGATTAAATACGTATTATAATTTAAAAGAACTCATTTCTTCGTGTCGGGCAACAAATGGTTGTATAAATAATACATATGCATTAGGAATTTAAATTATTCACCAGTAGAAGACATATTTCCACTGTTGCCTGGAACAGAGAAAAATTATCATATTAACTACTCTGGCCAAAGTTAAAATGTCATTAATATTTTAATTTAATTAATTAATTTTAAATTAAAATATATAAATGTATAAAAAAAGTTTATAATTTACATTTTGTTTTAAGCAATATATTAAGCATAACATTACGCTTGTTACATATTATGTTTGTTACATAATATACTTATACTATATATTTTATTCCCCCTCAAATGTATTTTTTTTTCAAATTTAATTTGTACCTACTCTAAATAATTGCTCGTTGTAGTTCTCGTTTGAACGTATTATAATTTATAAGATATATGTTTTATGTAAAAACTAGTCGAAACCGTACACGGTGAAGCTGCATCGTGCCTCATCTATTGAATTTAATATTCGAAAATATTTTTTTCACGGGAAATAGACTCTCAAAACGAATAACCCTGTCGATCAATAATTGCCGTGCCAATAATCGTGGAGTATGCTCGTCGTTGTCAACATCGATGTGCGGCGGTATAGCAATAATTCTGCAGTACTGCACGTACGTCAACATATTCTCTCTGTACAAAGACAATCTGATCACACCGCTCAACAGTTTATTGAATCGTCCAATTATTATCGTTTGCTAAATAGGTCCGGCGAAAAAACGCGGAAAACCCCACGCGCGATTCGCGTCCACCAAATCGTTTTCGGCGTAAGAGCTGTCAAACTAAAGCCAAAACAAGATAGATCTATTTGTTATCTGGACACAGAGCCGAGTCGACCGCGACAATCGTATATATTATTATCGTATATACGTAGTACATAGGTAAACCGTCCGCCGCAATATTGCAAATCCTTTTCTGTGCGGGGACTTAAGGGTTATCACTTATCCGCAACCGTTGTCCGCGGGTTACAGCCACGAAACCCAATTTAGGAGCAATACGCCCGCAAAATCGGTCGCCAGCAATACGCCGCGGCCACGTCTCCGACGACGAGTCTCGACCGGTACGGACGGCGCGACGTGGTTTATCGCGCCACATACGTTCTCGTCCATTATAGTCCCTCCGAGAGATTCGTTTTATTGTGGGTTTTCACTTTTGGAAAATAATATCGTCGACCACGGGGCCTCGTTGGCCGATAGGTTTTCCGGACGTCGTGATCACATACCGCCATAATACATTAAATTGTTACGACGCGCAATGCGTATGACGTCGTTATTTTCAGCTGGAATAATGTCGTTGGAATAACACCGTGGCGATAAGACTCCCGATATGTGCCTATAGAATATGTTAATTATGTAGGATTTTTAGTTTACCATTCAAGTATTATGAAATCCGTCTCGTCGATTTTTTTTTTTTAACTATTCCTTTAGGCTGACATATATTTTTGATAATAATTATTTATGCATTATTATATCAACGAAGAGTACATATTACTTCGCTTCAAACACAAAACCAACAGAAATTATGTGTTATAATATTCTACATAATATTATATTATTTAGGTAAAAAATAGTATCATACCAAATATATTTATTTTTTTTAATCTAAAAATTCACATTTACACGATTTCACATATATTGTGTTATTTATTTATTATTAAATCCAAAATAATCTTGTTTACATAGGTAATGAAATTAGAATATTAATTTGTTTGTATTTTATTATCTCGTATATTATATATATATATATATATATATATATATGAGTTTTTGAGGTTTTGTTCTGTGAATTATTATAAACTTGACACTAAATTTTTTAAATTTGCATTTTTTTTGTAAAACCAAAACATTTTATATAATTTAATATCAAATTACTTAAACACTATATTATTATAGGGTAATATCATGAATATTTGAATTTTTAAATGTCATAAATATATTTATATACAGTGTTAATGGCCCAGTCACCAAAGACAAATTTTATTTATGAATCATAATCAATAAAAAAAAAAAAACATTTTTTTATCTTTCTCGCCATACAAAACAATAACACATATTTTCTAAATTTCTCTAGGAAGAATTTTATTATATCAGTGAATTTTTAAAATTATAAAATATAACACAAGTCATTTGCACACAATACAGACAATGTTAGTTATGATAATGGTTTTAAAATTTCATGAAGTGTAATATATTTCATTTTAATAAAAAATAAAATAAACTTTATCGCATTTGTTTCATAAATAATCAAGCAGTAAATTCAATTATTTTCTATGAAATAAAATCTATTTAAAAATAAAAATTGCATGTGGAATATTTCACACTCATATGTATCTAACTCATAACCAATAATGTTATGATAATTTTAAATATTCAATAAACATTCAAACATTTTAATAGTGTTTTAAAAAGTATTTCTATAGTATTTTTTAAATCAAAACAAGTTTTATTGGGTAAATGTTAACGAATAATTCAAAAATATAACACTTAACCCGCAATTATACATTTATATCGCTAATTTAGTATCTATGTGTGTTTGAAATAAAAGTTGTCTTCTTTGCTGTGATTGTTTTATAATTATTAGATATGATATATTATGACATCAAAAATGTCTCTAGACCACTGATATTTTTATTTGTTTCCGAGAAATTTTTATTAGTATATCAGAGTAAATATTATATATTCACATTCTCATTTCAATAATATAAGGTGCCTTTAACAAGGTTATTTAAGTGTTCATGCTGAGAAGTACTGTTGTACAACAGTTCTATCCAATAGTATATTATATGAATGGTTTTTAGTTTTTTTGGATATTACGGTGTTTTACATAAGTTGAGATAATAAACAATATTATAATATGCATTTTAATCGGAGCATTTTGACAGTAATTTGTTTTTGTCGAATTATAATAATTTATAGAACCCCGAAAAATTAACTCAATTATCGTGAAAACATATTATAAATTAGTTGATGAATTCGATGGTTCGGAAGGGTGCCAATACCAATTATGGGTACCTTTGATTCGGGCTAAAATTCAAAATGCACACATGCATGATTTTATGTACAGACTTATGCTAATTTATTGGGAAAAATTATGGGAACAGAAGTGTGTATTAATTACTCAAATAATATTTTCGAAATGAGTTGCAGATGATTTTTTTTCTTATGCTATTAATATTATATTTCACCGATTTCTGAAACGTATAAATTTAAATGTTTTTTTTTCATGCAATATTTAAAGATTTTTGAATTTTTTCACGCCAATGAATCGTTCTGATTTCAAACGTATCGTCATAATATTATTTTTTGTGCATCTAAAAGATGCGTTTTAGTTTTCAATAATTACGTTTTGCATAATATATATTTTATAAAATAAATTATTTTTCACGTGTTCTGAATAGATGGAAATTTACTAACTTAATAATATGAGATATTATGTTCTCATCAGTTCTTTTGAAAACATTTCTTCGGGTTCAGTTGACGTGGCTTGACGTTGCTCTTGTTTATCTCCTGTGATTTTGATAAGATGTCAGACAGATATTCTTTCAGATTCACTATATTTGCATTCGATGATACGAAAGAACATTATGAATTCAGGATTTCCAGTTCAAAACAAAATATTATGTTTTCCAACGCGTTGGCTCTGATTTTAAGCGCATACGATATCCCTGCGTCAAACATAATATTATCATAATATTACATTATTGTAGTAATTTTTATTCCGTCAATAGCTGATGTTTTTAATCTCAAACTTAACTAATACACCTACCTATTATAATAATATTATGTTTCCATTTTTCGTGAAAACACTGGGTAGCTGAAATATTATAAATGTTCGGGAATTCGAATGATTTTGTTTTTTTGTTTTTTTTTAACTTTTAGCGCTGTCGGCACGGTTGACGAGTAACTTAATTAAGCCTCGGCTCAACTCAAACTCTATTATATAGTTATTTCAATTTCAAATCGTGCCTTTAAGCGTGTACGGTGATCGCTATATGTATATAATAATATATCGGCTTATCTAAACTACGGTGCGCAAGTCATAATAAGAATAATAATACGTCCAAACATCGCCGTCGTCGAACACAAAAATCACCGTGCAAGTAATAATATTATAAAGAAATATGTTATCTGCGCCACTTCCGGAAATACCGGAATATGTAGATAGGGGTACCCGTGTCTATAATAATAATAATATTATCACAAGTGGTTGCGGTTTCGCGCAAACAGGCGATAGATGATAAGAAACTCGAGAATAGCCTGTCGCGTTTGGCGTACGTGTATTATATTATGATTATCTTTTGAGCGGTATACTTTTAAATATATATATTTCATATTGGCTCGTTTGCATTATCTCGTCCGAATAGAACATCATAATATTGTGATAATACGTAGTCGGCATTATAATCACCGATCGTTAGTATTGACGCGGATTTCTGTACCTTTTGTGTACTACCTACTTACGAGTATATTATAATATATAGACGGGGTTTTTATTTTATTTTTTATATTAGCAGAAAATGCGTTTCGACGTATCCGGAAACTCGCGTGACAATGAAAAGCAGTTCATCTGTTACGATATCATTCCTAACACGGTACGTCGTTAGCCGATTTTCCGCCATACAGATTCACATACGACCCACACGGACGAGATCTACCTACTCGTATGATGTATGGTCGGTCAGCTGATTTCGTTAGTCGTTATATTATAACGTATATGTGTACCTATTATAAAACGATCAAGGCCCGAAAAAAAATGTCTTAAATTTTGTCATATAATATCCCCTAACATATGGGGCTGCTTATTGTAGAAAATTATTATTAGGTATTAATATATTATTTGTAAAAAAATAAACTAAACAATTTTCAGGCCTAGTACGAAGGCGTCGACGAAATTTTTTTAAATAGGATGGAGTGGGTGGGGTAACTAATTTTTCATCATACACAATATATTTCATCATTTTTAGATAAATGTATAATATGAATGTTAATGGACTGACATAAAATAACTAAAATAATTTAAAATTCACTTGAATCGTTTATAATTAATTATTATTATTAAATTGAAAAAATAATTAACAATCTTATTAAAAACTTGAATAGTTAACAAATTTAAGCTTTAATAATTATAATATAATATTAAATTGAAATACTATATACTATTATTGTATGACCTTAGACGTTAAAACAGTGAAAATTTTATTCAAAAAAATGTCTAAGAGGGTGGGCGGGGTGATTACCGCTTCTTGCTCCCCCCACCATGCGGACGATCATGCCCCAGTGTTTAATATATTAATATGGTTTAAAGTGTTATTGTTTATGTCTAATAATAACTAAATAATTGATTGTATTATTGAGTTATTCGTATTTTACTCTCATTATTTGCTCATTGCGATAGTGCGGGGTTACTGCCTCTTACGCCGTATTACTAAAGTCTTATTTCACTCTAATTGTCTTAATGGTTAATCAATTATGTATCTAAATACGATTTGTTCAATTTAGTAATTGATGAGAAATGTGTGTCTTTGAATTATTGAAATTGTTACATATTAATGTCAAAAAATGGCATTTAAAAATATATTGATGTGTAGAGATCTCACGGTGATGTTTAATGCCGATACAGGACTTTTGGGACGTATATTATATTAGTATGATGTACTCATAATACGCATAATAAAATATTATAAGTCTTGGCATTCGTTCAACGTCCTTTGTTGCCAGTAAAATAATAATAGATATTATGATTCGTTTACTGATCGTCACATCAGTTATTTCGTAGTTTCGTATAATGGTCGAAGACACGGTTTGGTCCGTTAATAGCTACAATACATTATATTATTATTGCATTATAAGACGGAATTGTCGGTAGTTTTAATTCATCAACTCCATATTTTGTATGCAAAACATACTTCTATTAGTTAAGGTACCTATACTATAAATGTATATTTTTGCTAATGGGAATTTATAACATGATATAATATTATCGTGACTTTATTTTTTATTTAAATTTGGTTTCTTAAAATATAAACTGTTGGTCCTTAATGAGAAAAACACGTGTAAAAGTCTCGCTAATAATAATAATATATTATTACCTAATTAGTAATTACGTGAAGTAATAAAAACTGATCGTATTATGTTGTAAAATATTAAACATTAAATAACCAACTGATTCATAAATATTAATAAGTTAAATTTAAAAATAATAATAATAATAGTATAATATATTTTAGTCTATTATAAAACTATATTTCAATCAAATTTCACAATTGTCAATGTGCAAATTATTGATCCTTTTTTATATTTATAAATCAACAAAAGTAACTTGTAGTTGAATGTAATATGTTTTAGCATCATATATATCTATTAATTTCGTTCGTAAAAACCTATTTGTTTAACGAGTACCTGTTTTTTTAATGTGAACTGAGAACTATTTTTTCCCTAGAAAAATGCTTGATTTTTTTTTGTGGTTAATTTAGACAGGACTTATAATAAGTATACTCTCGGTGACATTACTTTCCTATTATTGTTCTTGTTGGATTTGTAGATCCTATCGCACAGTGCCGTCCTACAAGATATTGTTTCACTCCATCCAGTAAATTTAATATATAAGTGTGTACATCACTAGCATTGTTAATAATTATTAGCAGTAGCAGATTAAAATATGTATCTATAAAATTATATAGAGGAACAGACATTTTTGTGTGACACGTATGGCTGCTTTTGATGGTTCATTTGGCACGAAGCATTATTTATTCTAAACAGAGTCCAACACATCCGAAATTAATTAGCGACATTTAAATTAAACTTTACAGAGTTATTTTTTTTTTTGTCTGATTAACTCCCTCCTCGTTCGAATATTCGTATTTAGCTTAATCAATGTTTCAAATTTCAAAAGCCGAAGAAGCCAGAAAGCAATGATTGAGAGGAGGGGGTGAATCGGTTCATGTAAAAATACACACAGCAAGCTGATTGAACTTGGCATGGAGCACTATCGTGCGCTCAGATAATATTATTATCATAATAAATAGAAACTTAACTTATAATTTAATTTCAATTAAGTTTATTAGATACGGAGTTGCTCTGCACTGTTAGACAAATGAATTCAATCATTATTTAGTAATTATTTCTAAATTTAAAGTCATTATATACATACATATATATATATATTTTAATTTAAATTCTCAATACATAACAATAGAAATGCTGATTATGGACCATCGTAGTTTTTATAATATCGCTGATTGGCTCATGATTCACGAAATAATTACGTTCCCATATTAATCGAATTGCCCCTGAGCTCATTATAGTTTTTGCAACGAGAATGTATCTATTGAATTTCAACTAATGCTGTGAAATATATAATTTCAAAGTCTTATCTGTATTGTCTGCGGTTCTCATAACTACTATCATCATGTTTGTATGGTGTTGAATTCAGCCCCAATGGCTGTATAATATGTTTTCTTTACGCGAATTCAACATTGTGTCAGATTACCATTCCTCGATAAACCGTTTATATATTGCGGGTGATATGTAAAAACTAAAAACCGATATTGTAAACATATTATCAGAGTGAATCCAGAAAACCTAATGCGTGGATAATGTGTTTCTTTCTTCCTTATGGTATACGGCTTAACCAGGTCACGTGTCAATGGTTGACGTGCTATTTATCGATAAATGGTCATTATAAAATAGAATTCAAAAATAATAGAAAACAAATCATAAAATTATCGACCGCGGAAATCATCATTCTATCTGTGAGCTGAGGTATACCTATTATACCTACCTCTACTTATACGAGTAGTAATATTATTGCTAGATGTCTAAAATATATGACAGTAATGTTTATCAAATAATATTATCGAAGCTTTCAATTTACTGATTTGGCATATTCTATACTAAAAATTATAATAGAACAATATTTATACGATGAATGAGTATACATTTTTTCTTTTTGTAAACGTAGATGTATAATTGTATAAACATATATTTATTACTTTGCGCACACTCGTGTGCCACCACTCAACGTGATCTCATAATATTAATGATTTAATATTGACACTCGTACATAAGTGGACAATACTCCTCAGTACATAAGCACACTTAAACTATAAAATGGAAAATAAAAACCATAAATATTATTACATGTCTTAGTAATTATTATTGAAACCCGCAGTAATAATGATAAACTCATCAAAGCGATTTGCCAACTTGTTGATGAATAACGTATAATTTCCAAAGTAAATTACAACACACTATGAATATAATAATTAAATAAACATGTTAACTTTAATCAATAAGTATTGGTAGTGTGCACAATACCCGAATGCATGTGTTGATTACTACGTCTCACACTTTGTCCATATTTTTAGATTTCTGTACATCTGGACAATTAAGGTCCTTGTCGCTGGCACCCCCTTTTCGAATTTCAGTTCAAAACCTGGGTAATTGTTTGTGGTTCGTTAGTGCACATTAATACTTTTTATCCCATCGTTAGTGCTTTATCCCTTCCAAAGTTATTCGCATTTCTTACAGGGGGTGCCAGGGACACGCCAGCCCCCCCATTTCGAATTTTGGGTCCAAATCGGTTTCATTCGTTTGTGTTTCGTTAGTGTACATTAGTGCTTTTAATTCCGTTGTTAGTGGTAAAAAAATGTCAAAAACAGTTTGACATAGGTATATAATATATGTAAACAAGTTAGGAAAGTCCACACTGTGATACGTTTATCACTATTAATGACAAATCATAAACACGTGTTTTGAACTATTTTTCTTTTATAAGTAATAAGAGTTATTTATTTATCTCAGAAACTTAACTTTTAATTCATTAGATTATACATAATAATTCTTTTATATTAAGTATTTGGATTCTAAATCATCCGCCATCACGAGCTTTATAAAATAATTTTAGCACATCAATACATCTCTAATAATAATATTAAAAAAAAAAACTAAATATTACAAATAATAATATTATATTAATATGTAATTTATTCCATTAGGTACAATAGAAATATGGACAAATTTAATTTAACTTAATTGTAAAAGAAAAAAATTGTATTTTTTTTCATATTGTAAAGATAATTCTTCACTACTGATGGAGTAAGATAGAAAAAAAATATTATTGGAGTTATAAAAAATACAACTATCTACTTATACTTATAAGTAATAAAATAATTTAAAATCTGTCCAGAGTCAACCGCTCAAATTGATCTGCAGAAATCGAATTAAGTTTTTTAACATTATTATTTTAACCGGTTAACGATTCGAGATACGATAATAATTCATAGTTTTAGGTAAATATTATATTAGGGTACATATAAGTAATAATTTTTTCTAATAGTTTTTAGCGTAGTATGATTTATATCTGAGATTTCGTTTTTTTGCGTAATTATTAGGTATATCTTGTAAAAATCAAAGTACATAGATTTAAATAATTTATCTCCCAAAACTATGACATTTCACTAAAATGTATCAAAGAGTCATTTTAGGTTTCTAAACATATGTTAAAAACATCTTATATCTCCGTTATGTCCATCCGTTAGTTACCAGTACATAATAATTACAATTGTTGATATTAAGATAGGTGTTGAAAATATCAAAATATTATGAGATTTTAATGTGCCTTCTTACTAGCCAATATTGAAAAATCGGTTAAATATTAAGATATTTAATTTATTAAAGTTTCTATACATAAGCATATTTGAGTCACCAAATGATTTATAAATTATGTGTATATATTATTATAGTTTATTAAATATCTACTAAATATGTTTAGAAACCGGGATTTTAGCACGCTCACAGAATGGGTTTTCTTAACTCGTTTACATATATTATGAACCTACGTCAAATAGTTTTTGACATTTTTTTTACCTAAAACTCTAAAGGATGAACTCTGTTTAATACATTCCTAGTACCCCCTTCGTACCAAATACTAATAACTTCAGAAGGGATGAAGCACTAACGACGTGATAAAAAGCACTAACGAAGCACAAACGATCGTCCAGGTTTTTAAACCAAAATTCGAAAAGGGGGTGTGAGCAACATGGGTCTGGACAATTAGTGATTTGAACCTAGTTCTGACCGTGCTGTGTAATATTATCTAACTGTTCACAAACTCATTGCTGGTTTCCTACTAAGAATAATTCGTTACTGATATTAAATAGTGATTCAGTTGATCTTGATTTTAATTTTTAATGAATATATAATAATGATATCTTACATTGATAATTAAAACAAACAATTATAATTAATAAAATATTATTTGTAAATTTAACCGTGTGATGATAAATTAGTAGAATTTGTCAATAAAATAAAGCGAGAATAGAATCGATTAAGAAAAAAATAAGTTAAATAGGTAAACGTTGCATGCTACTTGATATTTTTCCTCTACAAGGAAAATAAATAAATTATAAATATATTTTTATAATGCCAAATATCAATGATACATCTACTTTAAACCAAATAATAAATAATAGATAAATAATAAAATGTTAATAAGTAACCACGATCACAAAAATCTTACGAAAATTGGCCTCGAAGAAAAACAAAGTTGTATCCATCCAAAAACATATTTATGTTAAAAACATTATTATTATTATTATTATTTTTTTTTTTTTATGAATATATTTTAATATAAACTATATAATTTAAAAGTCGATATTATTTATGTACAAGTTATGGAACACAATCAATTGGTCGCCTGTTAAAAAAAAAGTTACATATTATACACTTACATGGTCTCAAAAATGTAGTCACGGTACATTTAAAACATTTATAAACAAAAAACAACATGATATGTATATATATATATATATATATATATATATATACAGGATAATTAATAGTGATAAAATAACGATCGGTTTTGTTTAGGTATCTAATATAAATTATAAATAGATAGGTACTAAAGGTAATAACTTTGTCCCAACTCTTATCAAATATGCAATATATTTTTAATGATAAAGCCTACCTTTAATCTATACCATAGTCGACAATAATATAATATGGTACGACGTTGCACTTCTTAGTGTGTGACGTCCTATCGAATATATTATATGCGGTGTAACGATATGTTATGTTGTAAGTGCTTTCGGGTGGATGCACACAGCGAAGACCTGAAAACCGAGAAGAATTTTAACGTTCACCGTGTATGCCTTTAAGTGGGAAGAGTTGTTAGGCACATTTGGCGTATAGTTGACCGGTGTTAAAAATACGTCGGCATGACGATGTTGATAGACGTGGTTATAACCATTGTTCGGGTTGGACAGTGCTAAGTCGGTTTGAATGAAATGTGTGCGGTCTGCCATACGGCGGCCTGTTGTGTGTTACTACTTATTTCCAGTTGTCGAAAACTGGCGATCGTTTGACACAGTATCATCGATTTCGATCACGTAAAACCGCATCGATCTGCCACTTGTGGTTATACACTACGTGCTGTTTTGTTTGCATGTTCTCGTGGCTAAACGTATGGCAGTCGTGTTGTCACATGTCTCGTTATTATGTCCGTCGTGTCGTGAGGTCGTGTGGCTGGTTGCAGATATCATTCCGGTTAGGGACCATCTTGTTTGTATTGGATCACTCCATTACAAATTAAAATTAAACGCAAACAATAAAAATAAAAAAAAAAATTGAAAAAAGGGTTTTTGTGTTTATCTTAATTTTTTTTTTTTACTTAACTAAATAAATATACCTACATTTTTGTTTTTAAATAATTAAAATAAAGGATGACTTAAACAAAAAAAAAAAAATAGATGAAACTACAACAGTAAATTTAATTTCATATTAAAAATAAAAAAATAAAACTAACTTATAAAATTATATAAATATGATTATTTATCAATTGTTACATAATACGCACTTTCATTAAATCGATCACGAAAATTTTAAATTTCGTTTATTTTTTTTTTTTTTTGAAAGTTAAATCATATTTTTAAGACTGAAATTAATCGTATTGTTGTGAGTGTATTAAACTCCACAAATAAAAACTGAAATAAATAACTTTTTTTTTCTTTTAAACATTTCAGTATATAAACATACCTAGCTTGCATTTAAATCAATTGAAATACGATATTATTCGAATAAAGTTAAAATATTATGTGAAAAATATTATTTTAATAAAACCAATACCTAGCAGCTTTGCTTGGCAGTGTATAAATTGAAAAAAATATATTGCAAAATGGTAAATCAGTGAGGGTATAGAAATATTTTTTTATTGGCTTTTATCGAACTATTTATGATCATTTGAAATTTTCTATTTTAGATTTAAAGTGGAGCGATTGTGTGTGTTTTTGTTCTTACCTATTTACACAAATAAGTAAAGTAAAAAAAAAAAACTGAATCTTAAATTTTGAGAGTGGTTACGATAAAAAAAAAATAAAATCTAAATGAAACTTTTGCGAGGTGAAAAGTGAAAATTCCAAGTATTTTCAAAAATAATTGTGAAAAATAAATTAAAAACGAAATTTTTTACGAAAATACCAGTTTTAACAAAATCAATTTTGTTTTTATGGTGTTACTAGAAAACTAATAACCATATACTTAAAAGTGCTCACTAAATACGTCTTATAATACGATTTTTTATATATATACTTAAATGTTCAAAAATATTTTAATGCTTTTTCATCCAAATATTTGACATTTTTAATTTATTTTAGTTTTTTTTTGTATACCTAGTTAATAAACATGTATTTACTTGGTCAACGTCAATAAACACGGAAATTTAATAAAAGGATCTTTAAAAAATATACATCTACCAATTAAAATATTGAAAATACTACCACAACATTTTTTTTATAAACGTTAGAATAGTTAACATTTTGACAAAATTGGGAAAATTTGCAAATTATTTTGTAGTAAAAAATTCATAAAATATTTAATATTGGTACATAAGTTTTGAAAATATTATACAAGGTACCCAATAAGTATTATTATTACTGGATTAAAAAAAAAAAAAAAAAACCTCAGTGCAATTTCACAATATTTATTATTAGCGTTTGAAGTTTAAATTTTGACTAAATAGGATATTCAATCGTAATTTAACAATTTTCAAATTTTATTGTAATTAAAAATGACTGAATTTTGAAATTATGTTGACTTTATTTGAGCTATGTATAAAGATTTAACATATTAGATTTGTTTTATTTATTTATTTATTTTTTTTAATGTTGTTAAAACAGTTTTCACTTAGTCAAAATATTTGAAAATGTAATAGAAGGTTCGTCATATGTTTTGTATATCAATTAATAAAATTAAAGATAAATAGGTTTTTTTTTTTTTTGTAGCCATTTTAAGTTTAAATTTAGACGAAACTAGATGTTTAAACAAAGAATAACGACTTACGGGGTTATTTCGTTGTAATTGAAAAATATTATTCGTTGGAACTTGAAACTTTTAACGTATACTGTTTTATTTTATACAAAGGTAAGTACAGAATACCACTTTGACATTTTTAAATGCAATGTATTCTGCAAAAATGTCAACCCACCGTATCACTTGGAGTAAAATAAATTACTTTAATCGCAATATATAAAAAAAAAAATATATATATATATATAAATAAAATAATAATAATAAAATACACCTATTATGTCATAAAATATACATATACTTAGTGATATTATACCTAGGCCTACGGACCGTCTTCGCTCGGAATCGTTATTCTCGCGTGCAAATGATTTATCATCGAATTGGACTTTAACACTGTCATTACAGTGACAAGGCACACTCGAAAGCTACAGTACACAGCGTTTGTCTACAATACTTACTCATTTTTTTTTTTTTTTTTTTTTTTATTGCTTCCTGCATAATGATAGATGTCGTGACGTAGTTTGTCGATAAGTCGAGCCCATAGTATTATATTATTGTATGTTAAGTCGTTGAAATATAATTGCATTATATTGATTCATAAATGAACAGTTGTTCATAAAAATAAAAACATATTAACGATACGCGTTACGTGCAATTAATCATCTCATTTTGCTCGTTTTATTTCGTGCAGTTTAATAACTATATAATACGGCCAGTAATAATTATTACGGACAGAGGACATCGACGGACGGGATTTCCGACGAGAACCACTAGAAATCGGTGTGCGCCCGTGACTATTAATCGTTATTATTATTTGGTTTTAAATTTATTTATGAAGCCCCGCGCCCGTACGGATTTATATTTCAAAACCGTTTGTAGCGAGCGGTACACATTATCGATTGAAAATTCAACAATGTTCGTGTAATATTGTTGTATAGTGATATTTTAATACACCGGCTCGAGTTGAACGTTGGCGTGTGGCTTGCCCGGATCAGGGTGATGGTGTATATTTTATATTATGCTAGCAACTGCACAAATGTGGTAGGTAGTTTTGCGGTACATATATTTTCGACAAAATTATATTCAAATTCAAGTTCTTCGCTTGTAACCTGTAATTTATACGACTGCAGTACATTATGAGAGTGTTTTTTACATTTATTTTTTTTTTTTACTTTTATTTATTATTATTATTATTATAGCACAATATTCGTTTAAAGTCGTGATTTTATGCACGCAGTCGTCGTTTTTCAAATGGACTGACAAAGGGAGAACAATTTTTAATACTTTTTTAATTGACTTAATTCGAGTTTATGAAAAAAAAAAAATCGTTAAACTAATACCGATTTAACGACCAACGAACATTTTGTTTTTCTTTTGTTCGCAACTTTTGACTAGGTGTCTATACATATTATTATTCTCGCTCGGTATATGTGCACTATAATATGGGGCCTTAAAAATATTCACTAAAGTCAACCAAAAAATGTGTGAATCTAATTTAAATTAACAGCCTGTGTTAACCGGAGTAATTATCTTTCTCGTAAATTTGAATATTTGATAATTCATATCTACTCAATTTTAAACTACGTTTGCAGAGTCTAATGTGTCCCTTACGAGTGCTAATGGTTATTACATTATTATGGTGCGATATAGGTAGTTTTATTGTAATAAAATAGCACAAGAATATGAATACAATTATGTGATTTTCATTGGGAAACCAACTAAATAATAATGAACAATTAATAGGATTAAAATAATATTTAAACACGACAAAAAAACATTTATTAGCATCATGCTTTATAGTAATAATATTACATTATGAACGCATTGTATTATATTATTATATAATAATTTATAGCATCCATCTGTGTTCATCATTCATCCTGATTACATTTTATAAACACATTATAAACAAAGTATAATACTTACACAATAAATTATCCGTGTATATTTTAACATTAAAAAGTGTTTATACATATCATATCATTTTTCTTATTTCTATAGAGATAGGACGTTGATGACTATGGAATTGTTTTTCCTTTAATCCAATACAATGCTAACTTGGCTAAAAAATTGTTTCCTGCTTCGTAGATTCAGAATAATATTCGTAATATGAAATATTTATGTTTATATATATAATGCAATTTATATAAAAAAATATTATATTATACTACATACATTTTATTTTACATTTTACATTTCTCGCATTTTTCGCATTTTTTTTGGCGTGTTAAATTACGAATGTATTTTTTTTTTTATGCTTTTACGACATTATTTTATATTAAATTTAATTGTTCTTAAAATTTAAAATTTAAGAAATGTTTTGCATTTTTAAAATTGTTTTTACTATTATTCGTAAAAAGTTTTCGTTGTGATTTTATGCACTGCGTACAAATTCTCGCATGACATACTTCATGTGATTTTACAGTCCACATATTATACTCGTACACGCTTACCGAATATAATATTTGAAATAAATTGTATCATATATAAATCCGATAACCAAGATTAAAATGACATTGAAGTATAAATCGACGTATTAATAATTGTAAAGGGCATTATTGTCAGTGATAAACTAGTGATTCAGCAACATTCACGAAATTGCACGATTTTAATCATACAGATCGTAATAAATGAACAATATTTTATTTTTATGAAGAAATTACTTATAAGTATTTGTTAATTTATTTTCAATTTCACGTCAGGTAGGACATTAAAAAAACATTAAAATATTAATTTAAATATATTAGATTATTTTTCTATTTTATCGCGTAACTATAATATTATTTTCATATTTATTTTCAACCTAATTTAAATATATATTATGTGCACTACAATTCATTTTTCATTACATGTTTTAAATTAAACTTATATTTTTTTAATAATAAAAGTACATATTTTCAAATAAATAATTACACATTCTGAAAAATGTAAAGGTAATTTTTTTTTTTTAATCATCATTCATTATTCATTATTGGAACTTTTTTAAAAAATCAATATAATTTCCTTACTTATTGCAAATGTTGGACATTTGTATATTCATATTTTTTTTTTTATTGACACTTCAAAATTTATTTTTTTCAGTTATTCAGCACTAGCGTTTTTAGTGATATGAAAAATTTGAATAATAACAAGTCACAATATCAATGTTAATATCTACGATGTACGATATTTTTTTAATTATAAACAATTATCTTTAATACAAAATGATATAATTGTAATTTAATTTACGTTATTTTAAATTAAGATTGTTTACTATGCATAGTACGATCGTACTGATTAATTATTTAAACATAAAAAAAAAAACAGAATCTTAATGATGTGTATTTATAAAAAAACATGGCATAATTATTTCTATTATGTAGTGTCTCTGTAGGAGAAATGTGAGAATAATGTTCACTTCTGAGAGTAGAAGAGATAAAAAAGGGGGAGCCTTATATGAAGTGGGTACACAACTAATGCGTGTGAAAGAAGAGTTTTTAAATCTGGGAATATAATCTTCATGAGATTTTCTCTTCAAAAATAAGAATGTATTTAACCCCGTGGAGTGGTAGAGCGGAGATAAGTGCCAATTATTCGCAATATGATCCTTTCAAAAGTTTTTATTTTCCATATCTTTAAAGTTAAATATATACAAATTTTACTCTACTATGGTTTTATACATAAATCTAATATAAGATTTCATCATAACGATTAAAAGTTATATATATTTTAATAATTGTTTAATTTTTGATTATTATTCACTATTATGAAACATCTCTAATTCGATCGATAAATTCTTTTAAAATTATTCATTATTTTTTAATTTAATATTTTAGCAGCTGCATGTATACAATAGTGTATAATATATTGGTATTTATATTTTAACTTGTCGTACATTAATTTAAAATAATCATGCGCTCCAGTATTTCAAGCTCATAATTTATTAGTAACTGTTGTATTTATAAAGGTTATTAAAACGTTATTATTATAAAACAGGTATTATAAAATACAATGTTACAAAAATAAAATATATTGTACTAGTAACTTAAATACTATAAAATACTTAAATTTTTTAATAATATATACATAGATGTGTCGCTCAATTTAAAAAAATTCGTAATACTATTCACATAGATTATCTACATCCGTGTATGGATGTATTAACCAAGTCCTAAAATAATATATATTTACGAATATAATCTCATTTAAAATATTGCAATCCGAATTCCTGTAAAACTATTGTATGTGATTGAATCCAATTCGCCGTTATTATAAAAACAACAGTCTTACTATCATGCGATAGGTACCGTATAACAATGGCTATTTGAGCATACTGAATATCTAAGGAGTTTCTAGGATGCTAGTAGGTATGCTAAAGTAGTAGGTGTTCAACTAGGCCATTAATACTATTCAAAGGGTGTTTCGAAAAAGAAAAAAAAAGTTTTTATTATGTACCTACTAAATGTATACAGTACATGTTACGTTATGTATGTAGGTCGTCAGACGAGAAAAAGTCTAAAGGCAGTGAAGTTGGAAATGAAACCACAAAAAAATTTGCTATTATTCACCCTCACGCATCATTTACACTACGCGTGAAAACACAAGGAACAATAAAAATAAATAAAGTACAACAAAATACGAGTCAACGGTAAAAAAAAAAAAACCCCAAGACTACAAAATTTTTTATTAATCTTTTAACTTTTAACGTAGGTACCATCATAAAAATAAAACATTATTGTGATTATACGCCAGCGCACAAAATGCAACTATCTCTTGCATTCTTAAATGTTTAACCGAGAATACGCTTAAAAATTTAATTTGAACACACGTGGAGTTAATGTATGTAAACTAGAATGGTGAATTTTGTACGAACGTTATTTTTAGAAACTATCCAAAAACTTGATCAATGCGCACAACGAGTAAAACAATAAATAATAAATATTTTATAATTTCCCCAATAATCGCACAATAATTTTATTTTATTTTTTAAACCTTTTTAACGGTTATTTATTGTGTAATTATAATAAACTTTGAACTCTTTAGTATTACTTATAAAATTCATTTTTTTTTATGACATAAGATACCGATTAATAATATTCTATATTATACTATATTAGTTATATAAATGTTACTATTTTATAATTATAATCTGAATCTTAGCTCATTATGATGTTTTGTCATACATTTGTTTTTGAGCGTACGTATGTATGTTAAGTACGGACAAATAATAACTCGACAAACTCTTAGCACGTTATTTGAATTTGTTATCATTGTTATCAAATACAAAATTTGACGAGATTAGTCTTACAATATTTACTATTTCAATAGATAATGTTTGTACCTTTTTTTAGAATAGATATATTGGACCTTGATGAGGGGTAGTTTTTTAGTGAACTGAAGTACGATTCCGGCACGTTAGTTAATTTCTTTGTGCGGTCCTTTACTGCTTTTTTGGCATTTTTTCAGGATTCGGATTAGCGATGAACGCATTGTGTGCTTTATGAGAATTCGAGTTAGAATAGTCTCTTGTTGTCGGTGGATTTAGTTTTATAATTGAGTACGGCATTGTCCTTCTCTCTCAGTGTTCCGATGTGTGTATATGTATTGCATTCATATTTTCAAGTAAACTCTTAGGTATTTAATGCATAATAGGTGAATTCGTATTCGTATCTTGGTACCAAAAAATGAATCCGAATAATGTTTATTTCGCTATTCGTCAAAGGTTGTCATAATACTATGTATTTTTAATAGTAGTTATTTCGTAATGGAATGTTTGCGCCACCAAGTTCAATTACTGATTTAGTATAGTATAGTTACTGCCGTCACTAAACAAAATCCAATTTGGAAACAGTAATTTATTCCTGACATAATCATAATAATAGTCTACTAACGATTAGTAGTGACTGAACTAATACAATATCAAATCAGCTTTAACGTCGATGTCGAGCTCGGTAATGTAGTATTTATCAGTTTAGTGGAGTTAATCTGTTACATTTGTGAATGACAAACCTGCAGTGGATAACCCACGAGCACGATAATAATTAACATATATAGGTAGGTACATAAGTATCAATTAGGAATTTCGAATTGCTTATATATTAGATATAATATAATACTGTCACGGCGTGACGTCCTAATCTAGAATATAAATAATATTGAAATCATATAGTTGATAGGAACATATAATAAGATAATAGATTTTAATAAAAACAATTTTAGATTTGTTGCTTAACCGTACGGAGTCGTCTTCGAAAAATGTATAGGTAGGTAAACTCATAGTTTAGATTTATTCTATTATTTTAGCAACTATGAACTTTTTTTTCCAGAGCTTATAAAACATAACAAATGATTAATAATTATCGAGTAGATTTGATAATTTTTAGTTCTCTAATTTGTATTTATTTTATTACTGTGAATATCATGCATAATATCTTGTGCCCATGGTAAATAATTTTATTCCATCACAATTAACGATGGTAAATAAAACTTAAACGTTAGCTGGCAGGCTATAAAAGTATAAAACTATAAATGTTTAAGTTAATTCTTAACGAGAACGTCTCTGAAAAAGTTTTATGAAACACGATTGTCTTTATTTTTATTTTATTAAAAACTGATAAATTTATACAGAATATGCACTTTAAATTTCATTATGTTCGAGTTATTATTTTATAAAATAATAAGTATTTCTAAAAATATCCAGACATTACAACTCGATTACGTCATTCGATAAAGTTAATGTCATGTTGAGTGGTCATCATTTTTGAATACAAACTGAATGATATCTTAGTTTCACTGTCGTGGACAAACACCTCTGGAGGTGTGTTCGTTTTAGGAGGGAAGAAAAACATATTATGCGACGAAATTTAAATATGTCATAATAATAATAATTATATTGTTCATGTATTATAACGTACGTTTATAGTCTTCATTTATATTTGAATGACATCATCTACTGCAGAAGTGTCTAAGGTTTTCGCCGCCTGTAAAGTTCCACGTCATTTTCTATAGTCCAAGTCAGACGGAACGAAGTTATTGGCGGACCGTTGAGTGAATGTCATCCCAGTCTGGACATGCTCGGGGCAAGATCCCGACACGGTCTAGCACGTTTTCGAGGGAAAAAGTCAGACCTGTCAAAATTATATTGTCGCACAGTGGCACATTAGACCACTTTCGTTGTATAGTCAATCTACAGGGACGATACCACCATGGTCTGATCTAATTTTGAGAGTGTCGATTTGGGCCCATATCCGGTGAGCCCGAAGGAGTTGTGAATTAACCGTTATACCGACACTATTTCTAGTAGTTATAGGACATGTTTTTTTTTTTTTTTATTATTTTAGTGGTTTCCGGATGATTGTGCCTTAAAAATTCTATTGTGCGATGATATCAAGAATTTTCAATTGACCAGTCCATGAAACACTTAAGTTACCCAATGTTTTATCTTTGACATATTTATTATATATGTTTAATATTATTAATAGATATTATACTGAGAATCATGTTAGTCATATAACTCGATATCCACTGTAATGCATTTCTAAAATCTTGTTTTACCAGACGTACCCAACTGGACCATTCGTCTAACAGCCATTATAAAACTGAGTCGGTCATCACACAGACATAATATTTTAAATATTTTGTTAAAAATATTTCTAGTAACAAATACAACTTGTTATTTGTATTATTAAATACAATATTATATTTTCACCCAATCGCCGTTTTTGCCGTGGGTTTAATAAACCAAAGAAAACAATAAAGACTAAACAATTGAAAGTTAATATTATCTTATTATTTTACATTTCGAGACGTGATGACAATTTAAGCGAATTTTTAAATATCTCAGTTAATTAAAATATTTAAGGCACAAAAATAGCATAAGTACTCATAACTCATATTATTATTATTCATGCATAGTTTTTATATTATTTTATTTTATTAAACCTGTTTTTTGCATATATTTTAATGAAATAATAAATTGAATAAATTTTTTTATTGAAATATTAAGTGTAGGTATAATATATATAATTTATAATAACTATAATTTATACGTACGATATGTACCATCTTATAATGTTAATAAATTATGTTTGAAGTTGATGTTAAACAATGTAAATACTTTTTTGAAAAGTTATAGTTTTGAATTATAGTCGTACATAAAATTATAAAATATTTCAAGTTCGATGACAGTGAAACAGTTGATATATTTATAAATGTAAAGTCTTACAACTTTTCAGACTGTCGTGCTCAATTTCTTTTCTTTTTTTATTTTTTACATTCAACAACAGATGTCAATATCCTTATAGAAATTATATTCATTCAATAATTATTTGCAAACATAAATTGAATAAATTGTTTGATTTTAAAAGCATTTAAACATTTTTTTTTTAAATACTTCTGATAATTTCTTCTGGTATAAAATCTAAAATTCAGATCACATTGTTTTTCTATTAATTCTTGAATGTTGTAAGTAAAATATTTTATCCTCATATATTAAATAAGTATTGACGTATTATTGTCACAAAAAATATGGTTAATTAATCAATTTTTTTTAGATAAAACGATTAAGTCAAAACAATTGATGAAACTAAGCTTCAAAACAATTTAGCTCTTAGTAGAATATCTATTACTTCAATTAAACGACAAGGCTATTTCAAGGCAATATCTTCAATTAAATACTTTAACAGTAACTTTGATAAAATACTAACTTAGGGTATTATTGTATAAAACTCAAACTGAAACAAGCTAACTTTTCTTTCTACTCATTTCAGCTTGTTTAAAAGTAAGGTAATTATGTTATATTATACATCTCCTTTTATACACAATAACTGTACTTTTTTATTTTATTCTGCTTCCTATCTACTATTAATTATTTTTTTTCAGGATTTATTACTTTTGTTTAAATTAATTTTTATAAAAAGTATTTTGAATTATATTTCTTTTTTTTGATTAGTCAAATAAAATTATTCTTCAATATTTAAAATAACTTCTACGAAAAAAAAAATATATATACACATAAGTCCATTAATAATCGGTGTTTAATATTATGTTTTTAAAGTAAACGATCCTGACAAACCAACTAACCTCAAACTTCAGGGACAAACTATATATTCAATATTTTCAATTATATTTCTCTAGTGCATGATAATATCGAATGTTTCATTACAAAACAGTCTATAAGTATACCAATGTTTCTAAAGTTGTCAACATATTTTAGTATGAACGATTATATGTCAAATATATTGTTTTTAAACAGGAAGTTTGTTCTCCATAAAGATATAATTTAACTTTTCTCTAGTTTTCTGTAAATAAATTAATTTCGAAAACAAAAATAAATCAACGAATGATACTCTTATCGTAATATTATTAAAAATATGATGTTATAGCTATACATGCATCAAAATGTTCTTATAGTATATTTTTAATGTAGATACCTCCCATACTTTAAATAAAGTAAATCAAAAAATAAATTATTATTTTTTCTAATTCTACTGAATATACAATTACGATTCAGAAATAATATCACAAATTATGTATTTTAAAATAATAATGCGTGAACACAATTGTTATTCTATATTTAAAATAAAATGTAAGTAAAAAATATTATTTTTAATAACAATATAATTACAAATTGTACGTAAGCACATTGTCTATAATAAATACAAATACTTGTAATATAATATTATGTCTTATGTCGTGTTCATTGATCATTAACATGTCCATTTTTAGGCAATAATGAAATATCGTATGAATTATAATATTATTTAATCTTTTAAAATAAGTGAAAAAAGTTATCGTTGTTTTATTTAGATAATTTAATATTATCGGATAGTTGTCTAATAATTAAAAAATAATCAATATACGTATGTACTTATAAACTATGCAATATTATAGTAAAATGTTGTTGATATTAAATGTCATAGAATCGAAAATTTAGAACTTCGTTTTAGTCGATATTTTTTTTAAACAAAATCTAAATATTCAATTTATATTTTATAATATATATTTTATGTTAAATTTAAAAATTAGGTACTATTTTATTTAAAAAAGTTTTAATAGTTACATTTCATAGAAGCGACTGTTCTTTTAATATGCTTATAAATGCGTATTTATATTATGTTCTGTAATATTATGTTTCTTAAATTTTTGGAATTGAGGATGCTATATATTTGCTCTTCCGAACATTGTGAATATTAAAAAAGTAATACGTACTTGTAAATATAAAAAAATATTTTATCCAAAAATCTATTGTTTATTATTTTAAGTGGGTTTCAAATTAAGAAACAAATCCAAAATAATAATTTTGATTATGGTCGACTTATTATTTTTATGTTAAATATAAAATTAAGTGTTGTACGTAGTAAACCTCAGTTTTTCTAATTTACACTAGTCCATACAAAGCTCAAGAGACTCGAGTAGTGTAATGTTTGGATTTTAAGTACGTACTTAAAATATAATACCACACCCTCGAGAGTTAATATTTCTATTAAAATATATTTTTAAGGTATATAGATCACACTTTATTTAATAACAAGTAACAACCCACAACAGTATTAATAGTTTTGGGATGTGTATTTTAACTATTGCGTTTTTTTTTTTTACAAATGTTAAAATAATATTAGTTTTTCTTAAATTGTATAAATATTTAAAATACCCAAACTTTATATTATTTACTTACGAAATAAAAAATAAATATGATCTGAACCAAAAATCATGTTTTTGTTATTATAGCTATTAATATTTAGAAATACATATTATGAAAATTGCAACCAATTACATATTTACATTTAGTAAGTGCCATGGTGTAAAAGTAATAATTCGAATTCATTGATAAATCATTGGACAAGAGAAACGATTTTAAGTGAAAACTATACGTCACAGTGTATTTCCACGAATATGTTATAATTTATTAATATAACTATTTTAGTTATTTATTTTTATATTAGTTATAACGATAATAACCTTCATTTTTTTCCTTAAGTTCATTATAGTGTAGCTGATTAAACCAAAACCACCGAGTCACTAAATAATGTTTATGCTTTAATCCAAGCAAATATACTTCAGTGACTCGGCTTTATGTATTATTGTTAATAACTATTTATATTTATAAATTTATGTCTAACATACGTAAATTATTAATAACCATGATCAGTACTTATTTTGTTATCATTAATTCTCTATGTGCATATTCTTCGGCAGCCTTTATAAAATATTAAGCTATTTATATCCTTTACCGTTGATAAATTCAGGTAAAATACGTTCTAGTTATTATCTCACGCAATAACAATAATATTTAACAAACAAACGGTATCGTCTTCTAATAGAGACGTTCAAACTTTCAGAAAAATACCAACCTCGATATTTCCAAAGTCAAACAGACTCAAAATAATAACCATCACTTCCACTAAAAATAAATCAATAGGAAAAAACATCTCACATCGTATTTCAAATAATAAAAACAACTCTCATAACCAGATACCTCTTCAATTCAAAACATTGAGTGAAATATTATGCAATAATTCATGTTTTCATAGCTACCAAAAATATAATCACTCACCTTTACTATAAAATATTAATTTTATGATAGTCGAGTCACTTATATCTCAGTAGGTAACAATAGTATTCAGTGGGTGTAAAAGAAATTAACAAATGAATGAAATCGTCAACAACAGACTACCAACCAGACAAAAATTAAATTAAACACGAAACCGTAGATATAAGACAGTATTCGATGTAATGATAGAAAATTAAAATACCGATGTTTCATCCAATTAACAGGCAACAGAAAACAACCCAAACGGTAAAAGGAAATAATGTAATTACATTGCTTACACCTCAAATCCTTCGCTATCAATATTGACATAAATTATAATCAATAGGTACACATCTAAAGACAACATAAAATTAAGATAAAATATACAGCAAATAAATTATGAAAACCCCAATTTACCTATATGTACCATAAGATATCATTTCTATACGAGTATATCTGATACTTGGAAAAATATCGTGCACAAAAATATAAAATTACGTATATAAGGAAAATAAAAAAAAAACTCAAGTATATATTATATTAGCATATAGCCCAGCATAAAAAATAAATAAATAATCAAATAGACATATAAAAACATAGGTAAATAAATAGGCAAATAAAAAATAAAAAAATTAGGTAAATATAGAAGTTTTTGGTAACTATAAATGATGACTTATAGTCAGACATCTAAGTTGGTTAACCATTCAGTCGCATCACTAGTCGCATTCACCTTGGTGAATTCCAAGCACCCCTCCAGCTTATTTCCTTTGAAAGCAGGATTCTACGATGATCTATCCATTTGAAGTTCTCCGCAGTAAGAAAACGAAGACTCAGTCATCACCCACTCATGGAGGAAGTAATTGCACCTACTCAGCTCAGTTCTAATTCTATTAGTTAATGTCCAAATCGTGCGCGGAAGTTCGAAACGTACAAGTTTTTTAGTTGAATCTTTGATGAGTACTGAGATGTTGACTATAGCTTCCGTCCACTGCAGTAGTCATTGATTCTCCAAGTCCGATTCAGTATCAAGAGATTTCCAAACTGGATTTCTTGATTTTAGTCTTTTAGTTAGGTGATTAAAAATATGTGTGTGAGCCGGTATATTAGGGTTTCCTTTTATTTTAAGCAGTAGAAAACAGGTTGCTGCTTGTCTTCTTAAATTTTGCGGTGCAATGTGCGCTAAGAATGGTAACCATTGAGTTTGTGTACTTTTCACAACGCGCTCTTCTTGACCATGTGAGAGCACAATACTCGGCTGCACTGTAGACTAAAGCCAGAGCTAAAGTTCATAGTGTGTTTGCTTTACATGCCCAATTTGTTCCTTTCAATTTAGATATTATATTATTCCTTGTTTTTAGTTTGTCTTCAAGGGTTTCTAAGGGTTATTTGAAAGTCAAAGTTATATCAAGTTTTATTCCCAGGTATCTAATTGTTATTAGGAATGCGAATTCCGTTCACTATAATTTGTAATTTAGTACTGGCCTCACGGTTATGAAGGTGAAAGACGATTACTGTCGATTTACTGGCGTTTAAAGTGCCGGGACACCAGATTTTGAAATATTTTTGAAGTTTTGCAATATCTTTGCTAAAAATACTTTCTATTTCAAGCAGAGTTGTTCCTTGTGAAATTAAACTTACTTCATCTGCATAGGTAAATTTTCTAGATGTGATATTGACAATGTCTGTTATATATTTATTGAAGGAAAGAGAGGATAAAACTGAGTCCTGTGCTAACCATTTTCTATGGGTATTTTTTTGCCTATTTCACCATTAAATTGCACTTTAAAATTTCTGTCCGATAATATCCTCAATGAGTGATTACAATACCAACGATCCTACCAATTGGTTGGCGTTGATGACTTTCGTAACGGGGAGAAACTTGATCACGCTGATAAATTATAGTATAATAGCAATATTCAGACTCGTTGAAGACGTAATGGGTTACAACATGATATGTGATTAATATGACTCAAAGAAGGGCATAGAAGAATATTCATGTTGATGTGGTACTTAGCGTACTTACTTAGGTGACGGATTTAATAGTACAACCAGGGACTGTAACCGTACTGAAAAAACCAGTTTTGGAACCGGAACCCTTTGAATATTTGATATAGGAACTTCAACGGAATCCTAATTCAAAAAAACCGGAATCTCACCGGAATCCTTATTTTAATTTATTTAAAAACCGTAACCCTTATTTATATTTATTTAAAAACTAAAATTATATTAATTTTACTTATATCTGTCATTGGTAGGTAATAAGAAATTAAAAACTAAAGAAATATGTAGATATATTATTATTATCATTATTATTATTTGAAACGGGTTCATGCATTTAGTGACAGTGATGTGTATTTTTTACTTCTTTAGTCCTAAGTAATAAGTAGATTATTTAGTAGAAAATTGGTATTGACCTTCTATTGGTGCAACTAACACTAAATCTTAGGGGGAGGGTGTATTCTTGTCTATGGCCCATTAAATCAAAGGTAAAATATATTTTTTGGTTGTGCTATGAGTAAGTTTGGAGGGCTAAGTCACCAAAGCCCCCCTAGTCACGCCTATCAGACTTGCAGTAATTAATATCAACAAAACATAACTAAAACTTCTTCAGTATAAAACCAAAATAGGAAACAAAATTTTTCATTTTTTAAGAACCAAAAAGAAACCGAAACCTAAATTTATTATTTTAAAAATGAAACCAAAATTTTAGTTTTTTTAGAACCGGCATCAAAAACAAAACCGCTTTTATTTTTTTACCAAACAGAAACCAGAAACGTAATATTCATCAAGGTTTCAGTCCCTAGTACAAACGATTATAATTCATATTATGTTATATTTGGACATCCTCTAGTTAATAATGCATAAATATCGGTCAATGGAATGATGTATCAATTCGGGTTCAATTCGGAACCTATGATACTGCATCTAGTACCAAAATAAAAATGGTAGTATACTAACAGCTGCAGCTGATATCGTACATCATTTTAGTATTAATTAAAATGATTTCATGACTGAGTACATGAGATATTCTGCTTGAATCTTGTGTCGGAATACTCGTACCACGTTATATTTCCCCGAGGACACTTCCATGACTCGACCCATTCACCATGTAAATGGCGAATTGTTGTCTTATTTATTAATGATTATATCGTTAACAGCAATATCAAGTTAATTTCATGTCCATCGAATTAGAATTTTAGTGTATTTAAATGTTCTCGAGCTCGTCGTTGCTAAAATGCTTGATGCATCGGTGTAAAACGTTCCCATCGTAACAATAAATTCATCGAACAAACCAAAACATCGACTTCTGGTATTATAATGGTACAGTGAAAATGGGTTGACCAACAAGAAAATAGCCAGGAATTGGAAATTTTAATTCCCCGGGATCTTCTGATAAATCGATTGCATTACTCGTCGTCAAAGGCTTGTAACATCCATTTAGCTTAATTATTGGAATATACTACTAATGTCATATGTTACCGTTTTTAATACAATATATTATTTAAGCTAATCATATGGCGTAAATGGCTATAAAATCAATCGGCACACACCAAAATCTTACAATACATTTTGCTTTGTACTCGTGAGTAGATTAATAGCATTTATAGAATCATATCAATTCGTCTATCACGTCTAATTGAAATTTGGGTCCGGGAATCAAAAGTTAGTTTTAAGATTTCCCTATGTGACTACGAGCGAACCCATCCAAAACACTGCGAATTTTAAATACTTTGCTGACCGTCTTCGTCACTGAGTGATGAGGAACTTAAAGCATTCACGTAAAGAGGTTGCGAATGGCATATGACCGAATAATAGACACTTGGTCATAAAATTACGGTAGGTACACTTCAGATCAGTGGAAAACATAAGAGCCAAAATGAGATGAGAAAAAAATGTTGTATCGTACGAAAGCTCCAAAATCCTAGGTACCTGTATGCCATGGTTAATAGATATTAAATAACAAATATTAAATTCATATAGTAGTTCCGTGCATCGTTGGTTGTTGTTTCCGCATCACTATTGTTAATTTTGACCTTTTTTGTAAAACAGTTGTGCATTGTTCAATTTTTCGATTATATATCGTTTGCGCATCAATAATATTTAACAAGAGAACTGAAAAAAAGGTGTATACCCAAAAGCTCAAGTTGTTTTCTAACTTTAATCTTAAAATGTAAACATCTCTTAACTAAAATTTTCAAATATTGTATAAGTATTTCTATTTTAAAATATATTTGTACCGTAAAGTATTGTAATATATTGTGTAGATAATGAGTTAGCAATAGCACGACGAAATTAACAACTAAAGTGTACGGGTGACAAATTGATTTTTATCGCATAAGTATCTATATAGATAGTAGATTACTGGATAGTAAAACACGTGAGACGCTGTCAAAACGTATACGACTATACGAGACATACGAGACGTGAACGGTTCGTTAACCAGTAAATAATATTATTATATTGTAATTTTGAGTTTTGAGTACATTTAAGTATAAATCAATTAAAATTTGTTAATTCAAATCGTGGAAAAGCTGCAGCCATTTTCTAAAAGTATTTTTATACAAAAAGAAAAACACTGAAAAGTTGTGAAATTATATTTGTGTCCAAAAAAAGATTGCTATGCTTTAATAAAAATTGATGAACACCGAAGTATGGTATTAGAAATGTGCAGAGAACACATACATCTCCAATTGATGGATTCAGAATCAAAAAAACACGAAGTCAAATTAAGAATTATAAATTAATTGGTCATCACAAAAATTACATATATGTATTTATTTTTTTACAATACAATTAGTGACGGAAATTTTACCGTAACAATTTATTGGTAAATTCTACTTGAATTTACGTAAATATTTTAATAGCGTAAATTTTTGTTTAATAGATTTATTACGAACTCAGTAACATTTTTATGAAATATGCAATATGCTCTAAAAAATGGTATTACTTTATACCAAATGTTTTTGAAAATAAGTAAAAACCTATTCAAATTTAAAGGTACACGAATATTGATGCGCATTTGATATACGATAATTTGGTGCAGGTAAATAGACGATGCCCAAATTATATACTGTCCCGTGCGTATAGTAATTGATGTATTATTAAAATTACAAAGCGAAATATATTTATTTATGAACTTTTATTCTAAAAAAAAAATTAAGGATATCCTACAAAGAAATAATTGTACAATAGAAGCAATACCAGGATAGTGAAATAAGTCGTATAGAATATGTGAAAAGTTAGATTAAAAAACCAACCAATTTATTAAAATTATATTTATTATCTTTTATTGTTATGTATATTAAATTTTAACGATTATTAACAATTTTCAATATTTTTAAATTAGTTACTTATATAAAATGTATAAAATATTAAGTTTGGCGCAAATGATATGTCATTTTTGCACCTTTGGGGCTTATGTCATATAACCCTTCAGATAACCTAGAATTACTTAGTTATAATATTTTTTAAAAAATTACAGGGAATTTTGATAAATATTGTACCAATATCATTGAAAATACTTTCTTAAATAAACAAATTTTTTACTAGTATTTGCTATTGTAATAGGTTTTTAGATTTAATGGGCTGCTTTCAAAAATATCTAATACTAATACATTTTAAACATCTATGCTAGTACATTTCACCAAACTGAGCGAAGCGAGTCTACAGATGTCCGAAATCCAGTCTGTGTTTTCCGACAGTAAGAATGATGAATTGGTTTTATAAAAATAGAATAATCTAAATGAATAAAATATGTATGCACGATATTATAGTTCTTAAAATTCCACTAGCTCATTGAATAATATTTCAGTACGATTAATAATAATAATATGTTGTTTCTATAGAATAACAACTACTGTACACGCTTTAATTTAACATGCTGTACTGTCAATATAGTTGTTTGTAGTATTTTAGAACATATAATATACTACACCTGCCGGATATTATCCAACACACGAATACATGCCGAGAAATTAGCAATAGCTAATATTGGTGAATCAAATTGAAACTTATGTTTAATATTCGATTTAATATTCTACGGAGGTCTTGTGGGGTTTATGCGGAATAAACTCAGTCAACTCACCACCTACCTATTACATGTTACCAAGGTAACTCAGGCACTAACGGCAGTTAAACGTATACATGGTTTTGTGAAACTAGATGGGTACCTACCTACTATAAAATGAAACGTGCAAATAATCATCACGTACAAACGGCTTAAGATATTATGTCATATTTAATTCCATTTTAGACAATAATGTATGTATTATGTATATTATTCAAAAGTCATAAAAAAAAAAAAAATTTACTCATATACAGTCATGCGATACGTAATGTTGACAACAATGTTAATGGTTGAAATATATAGAAGTTGATACAAAGAAATGAAAGTTACCATTAAATGATAATAATATTTGTTTTGAGTGTCCGTCTTTATTTTTTTGGACAACCAGCAACTTTATTATGTTTCATAAGTTTAAGAATAAACTGTATGGAAAATAAGAATTTGAGATTGGATTCTCGTTATCTTTGGAGGAAATTGATTGAAATTGTGTGATGACATTTTTATTTTACACACGCTTGTATATTAGATTTATGATGTTATCAAAAAATATAATTGGTTTTATTCATTAAAAAATGTGATTATGATGGTTTAGAAACGATCAATATTTAAACTACTGTAGGTGCAGGTAATTTAGTTTTAATAACCTGTGTTTATAGTTTAAATATATACATTTGTCTGTTACTTATTATTATTCTTTAGTTGTTTTTAAAATAAATTAATACAAACATTTTTTTAGTATTTTGATAAAAGGCATGGATATTGTTACATTATTTTATGTCTTGTTGAATTTATTACAGAAATAGCAACACATTTAGTTCATGAAACTAATAATTAAAACATAATTTTTACTGTTAAAATTTAAAATGCAATAATATGTTGCACATTTTATAATTTTGATGAAATTTAATTACTATTTATAATTTTTAGTACAATTTAATAGGTATACAGTTTAATATTTATTATATCTGCCTATTTTTATGTTTGGAATTATAAATGCGATCATAATATTTACTTGAGGTAATTTTTTACGAGCGATAAAACTTTTTTTTTAGTTTTTAATTAAGTTTTTTTGACAGTAAATTATCTAAGATTAGAGTTAGAATATAATCTAAGTATCTAATATAGAAAAAGTGTCAAATTTGGTGTACGTGTTTTTCAGTTATTTTATAAATAATATCTTATAATTTGTATGCATATCTATACAGATTAAGAGGGTTATAAATTATAATAAATATTATTATTAATTGTATGATAGATAAAGATTTCCTTGTTATCGTGATACACTGTTTGCTCGAAATTGTTAGACCTACCCGTTTAGTTTCATTGTATTATATTGATGATATTATGCAGTTATATAATTTTAAACATATAATTGTATAAAAATAGATATTTATAGAATATTTATAAACCTGTTTTATTTTTTTATTTTTACAATTTCTATATAATTTTGAGTATATTTTAATGGGATCGGAAACGCAAATTGCGAGTCTTTCGAAAATACTTTAGCGCTGATTATTATGAATTTAAAATGTTGATTAAATAACGTTTCTTCGTGCTTTATCAATTATTATTAAATATCTGGCTACAATATATAATTATATTCCTCGTATTTATGGATGTAATGTATATCATCAAATTAAACCGTAGTATTATATTAAACTGTGATATCAAACAATATGTTATCGAGTGGTTAACGGTATAGTTATAAAAAAAATATCTATTGATGTATATTATACATGTTCATCCCTATTCACCACTATATTATATTATAGTGCTAATGAGAGGGATACCTTGGTTAACTCTAATGCATTTTCAAGCCAGATGCTGACCACATACCATAGGATATAAAATTAAGTGATGTACGTAATACATACTTCGAATTCCACTATTCAAACGGTTTGAGTTTCACCTACGTTTTATCGGGTCGTTCATCATTTTATTCGTTTAGTCGTCTAGACCCTTATCGCACATTATCAGTCAAAAATACTTTATCTAACTCTTGACATGATGAATAATCATTCTGAGATTACATTGACAATGTCTAACACATAACTTTATCATGAAACTATAATTATGAAATCATGTTTGGGTAAAAAAAAAAACAAAAATAATTTATACTTATCTATATTGCGACTATACTAAAACATTTTTTTAATTTATTTACTCCATGTTTTTTGACAATCTTAAAATATAGACAACATGTTATAAGAAATAATTCCTTATAACAATATACTAAAAAAAAAAATTGTGTACCGTGATTTGTGTCATTGGGCTTTCAAAATCTCTTATTGAGCTAATCGATGTTAAACACGTCATATAGTTTAATATTGCGTAAAATAAAGAGCCATCAGTTTTCCGACGAACTTAACTATGTGATACAATTAGGTATAATAAAATAATAAATAGCATATTATTATACATATTATTCCTAAATTCTAAGCTTAAAAACTTAAAAAAAATTATGCAAACAATGAAATGTTATTGGAGATATTATCGATATGAGGGCATATAATATTATTTTTTGATATAAAATATTGGTTTTATGATTTGAATTAAGTCTGGGGTAGATACCAGATGAACGACAAACCAATAGTATCTCGAGAAACTTCTATACGCGTTGTTTGCAATATTGAAGTCCTTCTCAGTTCTCAGTACTCGTCAGCATGGAAGTTTTCTTGATCAAAGTCGAGCTCTAGGGCTATTTCTATATAGTGGCAAAATGCATGCGAAACTCTTTACATTGTAACATCTGTCGACTGTCAGTTTATCAAACTGCAGACAAATACCATACCGCATTAATTATTAATATTCAACTAAAATACATTGTTTCAAACGATAGAATATAAATAAATATAATATAGTGACTGAGTATTGCATTCATCTCGATGCATAGAAATGATACGTTTTGATATATTATTATATAGTAATATGTATAGCATATAAATTCGAATGTAACGATGATAAATCATCGCATTTGACAAATAATTTTGAGTGGAGCTCAATCTATTTAAATGTGTATCATTTTTCAATTTTTTTAAATTTTTTTTTCAGTAAGAAATACATTTAAATAAAGACACGTATATATATTTGACATTTATTGAATACAATGTAAAATGTTACATTGTATTCGGATATTACAATTCTGACAATAAAGTACACTAAAAATAAAACCAATATAATATCCATCTAGTTGTAAAAATATTACAACATACTTTCAATATTTTTAGTAGTATTTTTCAAATATATTTTCGTACTTTTTCTCAGTACAATTAATTTCAACAGAACAATATTTTGAAGTTATTCGATAAATTTACATTTTTGAATACAAAACAAAATTTCACAATTTTGTATAAGTTCTTCGCTCAGAGTTAATCATTTCAAAAATTATCGTTAATGTAATCATACGTAGTGTATTTTATAAAAAACTGAACAAGTCAGTATGCTGCATAGTAGGTTTTGAGTGCTCCAAATTAATCGTCATTGAATAGGTCATTTTAATATATGTTTAAAAAATATATATACACATTATATAAAAAAAAAATCTAAGCGGAGGTGTCTCTGTTAATGTTTCTAAGAGTAAGTATACATAATATAGAATTTGTATATGCTTCTATTAGTAATACAGCAGGATGAACTAATTTTTTTCCAAAAACGTTTCATATATTACCTACAAGCAAATTAGTGTAATATTAAATATTATATTTCGTTGTAACTATTATAATATTATAAGTCAATACTTTAAAAAAAATATACGAGTATATTAAAAATTATAGGATATCTTTTAAAAGAGACTAAAAAAGTACATTAATTATACATTTCAAATGTATAAATACAAAATAGATCAAAAAGAACCATAATAATAAGAAAATTATATAAATGTCTAAAAAAGGTTAGTATAAATATTTAGTGAAAAAGTCCTTGTGTTTATTCCTTTAAGATTTGGTCAAAAACCGATGTTCTGAAATATTTCTGTTTTTACCTTATTTTTAGTTTTCCCCAATCGTTTGAAAAAGTACTTAGAAATGTCTACTTCTGACCTTTCTGAGTACCAGCTAGATACAATTTTCACCCGGAAACCTCTCAAATCAATACATTTTTAATGAGTAATTGAAGTTTAAATTTTTGATAACATTGTATATTCACGCGTAAAATAATGATTTGTTCCAAAAAGGATTTTTGTTATTTTGATGTTATTCCAAAATAATAATTTATCGTTTTCTATGTAAAAGACATTTTGAAAATATTTAGACAAGTTTTTAGCTATTTATAAGCTTTTAAAATGTTTATATTCAACTGTCGATAAAAATATTTAGACTCGGTCAAAAACTTTGAGTACTTAATTCAAGATCCTACATAAGCTATTCTCGTAATATATTAAAAATATTAGAGTACACATTTTTTTTCAATGAATATTTGTTAATTGAGAGTTTTGATAAAATTCGTCAAAATCATGAAAATTTGGAAATTATTTTGTAGTTAAAATTTTAAAATCGAATAGCTGTAAGGCTTAATAATTTAATGTAAGGTTTCTCATAGTTTGTTCTTTTAGAAACCTAAAAAAATTCCAATATAGATATGCACAATGTCTTTTTATAAACATTCAAGTTGAAATGCTAACGAAATTGGATATTTGATAACCTAACCCGAGTCACATAAACGGAGAATTTATGGTCCCAGATAATTAAATAAGTTAGATTTATACTCGAATAATATATGCAAATTAAAACAATTGTTATTAAATTTGTACTTAATTAAATTTCAAATACTGTACTCTACTTATTTTTACTACCCATCTACTTTGAGAAATCGACTCAAAAACTTCATTAAATTGTTTCATGTTGTCAAAAATCTTTGACAAATTTATCAGATTTAAAAACCTTTTATTTTAATTTTCGCGAAAATAAATTGTCAAAAAAATGAAAGACTGATCCGCAAAAAATATGTATATTTACGCAAAACAATGGCAAAATAAGTTTGAAAGTACTAAATTTCAATTCTCATAACAAACTTCAAAATGGGCTGTGAAGAAAAAATATAATAATAGCATGCAAAATTTGAAAATAAATTCTGAAATTCTCACAAGTAACACTTATTTGATACCAATTTTAATATTTTATAACATCTTGGGTTACGTGAAATTGATACACCCATCAGTAAATTTTTCTGTAACTCGCAAACAAATTCCAAAAGTAGACTCACAAGTTTTCGCAAATAATTTACTAAATATCGTTAAAGATTTTGAGTCGTTTCACCGACTTCAAGTATGTCAATTTTTTTGTCGTATTTTAATAATAAAATATTTTAAATGATTCATGATTATTAAGTAAAAATCGTTTGTAATTTAAATATTTTCAGTAAAAATATACAATTTCCGAAGGTTGACAATAAATAAAAATGAAAATAACTATGGAAACGCGTAACGAAAGTTCACCCAGTATCAGGTGTAGTTACAGAGGTAGTACCTCCCTCAAGCATAAAGGATTCCTCGTAATAAAATCTATTCTTTTTCAATTCTATTAATTCCAATATGACATTTCTCCATGTATTTGCAACTTTAACAGTATGCGTCGCTTTTATAGAAGGAAATTTTTCAACTCTAAAGAAGTAAAAACATGGCAATTTTTTAAGAATGACTGAAGATAGGCTATCTAATTTATGCTCAATAAGTTCACGTAGAGGAATTTATATTTATTTTCATAAAAATGACGTTTAAGATATTTTTGCTAAAACCGAAATAAACGTTTAGAGATTGCATTGTACGATTTTATTTTATTTTTTTTTGTAAGTTAAGAACCTTCCATCAGTAAAAAAAAAGTTAAAAAATAGATCTCTGGAACCACGCATGCTCACCGTGAATAAACCCAAAACTAACTGTTTAATTTAAGCGGTCTTAGGCGATTCGCTTAAAATAAAATATGCGCGATCGATCGATAGGAGGTATATTGTATCCACTCTATTTAAACATTGTAAATGGTCTTCTAATCTGAAATGGGCTGTTTAATTTTAAGTGAATGTTGCGGCGTTGATTTAAACTCGTGTCCACCCTCAAACCATTCAAGTAAGTAGTGTGAAAGACACTAATGTCTGTGTGTTTAAACTCCAACTTGTTCAAGCTAAATAAATACCTTCCTATAAACTATACGTAATGGTAATATTTTATTTAGGAACGTGTTTAACAAATTATGAATCAGTAATCATAATATAAATTATATTTTGCTATGGTATAGATCAAGAAAATAAAACAACAGTAAACAATCATTTATGTTGATAAAATTGTATTTCTGGTGGCAGCTGTAACACATAATACAAGGTCGAGAAACCAACAACAATAATATTATGGCCGTAGCACTCAAGAATTGTGTATAGGTACTGTGCGTGTCTTGAATTAGAGATAACTTTGAATATCTAAATAGAATGACTTTCAATTTAAATCTGGTACTTTCCACAACTACTATTTATTTTTGAAAAAAATTGAATTCTATTATAGATATTATAATATAATATATTATAATAGTATATTATTATCGATAGTATAATATTATTATACCATCGATAGGTGCCAAAAATATTTTTTCGTCAATAGTATTGTCTATTTTCTATTACCTATTGTAATCGATTTTTATATAGTTAGTTTTGAAGTACCTAATTTTAAAATCGAACAAATGGAAACCAGAAAACATTAATCTACAACATTTATTAATAAATTAACATATTTTATATTGTTAAAAAAATCAAATAATAAAATGCGTATTTGTGTATTACCATTACACAAATGTAAGTTTCAAACAACATAATTAATTTATATTATTAACATCAAAGTGAAATTAAAACTACTAATGGAGTGCTCGTGTGTTTAAAAAGAACAGTATCACCACAGAAACATCAAACATTTCAAAAACAATAAGAATATAATATATTATATAATATGGAAAACGATGTGTGTGGTGTGGTTGAGGTGCGTCACGCTGACACTCTCAAGTTTGAAATTCATTTCAAAAACCACATCAATATTTGTTATACAATTCGCAACTACAATTCCAAAATGTGTACACCTTCCCATCACGAGTAATACCCAAAATCGATTTGCGGGTGCCAGCATCACGTGATGCTGGAACTCGCAAATCGATGTATTTGGTCTATTAACTACTACCTAGTGGTATAGAAGTATTCATGTCGAGGTAAATCGGTATCTAGTGAATTAAATTATTCATTTCTCTAGTAATATCAAGTGAGGGATATTAATATATTATATTAATTACACGGTGTGAATGATGTAATATGTAAATATACAGTATTATTTAATTTTAGATTGAGGGTGCGTTCGAATGCTGGAAATTGAACCACTTCGATCGTATGGCGATCGGGCGTGGTCGAACGCACGTTTTTTTTTCCCCGTAGAGTGAAATCATTTATTCATTCACGGCAATCTATTTTTGTAATACGATTAAAAAACACACGTTTGCTAAGTTCGTTTGCGTTGAAAACGCATGGCGTTTAACCACCTGTGTGGAGTCGTACTTCATGTTGCTGTTTAGTATCTATTACAAAATGCACCTTATGAGGTTATGAAATAATAACGGTTTCTAAATTTTTATTGTGTTTTAATAATTTTAATTATGTCACAAATTAAGTAGATACGTTTTTTTAATATAATATTTCTTATTTGATGATTACATATAGGTGGATATAGTTTTTGTATTATTAATAACGATTATGAATTCCGTCAATGAAGGAACGAAAACCGAAAGTGGAAGCATCCACTTTAGATAAAGAAATTGTTAAATACCGTAATTATATGGTAGGTGATGATGGTCAAAGTAAGTTTTACATATATTTAATTTTTTTTTTTATTATTATTATTCGATTAGCATCAACGTAGTTACTCATTAGCGTATGTAGTAGAATACTAAAATAAATGTAATATTTTCGAAAAAATATATTTCAATCACTATAGGTAGTTCAATGGTCAACAACCATCGTGACTATTCCTTACGGCCATTACTTTTTTAAAATAAAACTTAAGATATTAATTTTTGTCCGACACAGCCCTTGAAAATTTTTAAATTTTTGAATATTCCAAAAAGATTGACGAACACTGTTATATTAAAATTTATGCTTATATTATATTTTATAAATTGCTTAATTTATTGTATACAGCGTTAGCTAGCATAATCTGAAGACAGACTTTGTGTAGCAACAAATTATGGAGAAACCAGAAAAGTAGTTATGAAACCGAAGAAGCATATTATTATAGAACTATTATCAATACCTCGGGGTGAATTTTATTTGTAACATAATAATAACTATAGTATAGATGTAAGGAAATGTATAAATTTACATTGTACCTATTAGCTATTAATATTAAATATTAATACTTGTTAGGGCAGTGTTATAAAATAAAATATAGATTGCATTTAGGTAACTTTTTTATTTTTTATGACACATTGTGGGCCTTAGATTATCTAGTAATTTCAACAACACACAGCCAACTATGTAGTAATGTAAAACAGAATTATGCAGAGAAAATGTCATGGAAACTCGGTGAAATCAATAATCTAATCATAATACGTGGTGTTAAATACAATTTCCGTGGTGCAATTGCGTTTGATGGTCCTGAAAGAGGTGATCTAAGACAAACGCATGGACATTATGTTGCATATTGTTTAATGTCCAATTAACAGTGGGAATATTATGATAATACGAAAGACCAAGTATCATCAAAATCACATAATTTTAAAGTGAATGTTGAAATTCTCTTTTACATAAAATAATAGTATTATTTTTGTCAAAATTATTATGTTATTTATTATTAAATATTAATACTATTTTTGTTATAATTATATTATAAACTGTTCTCATAATTAGGTATGTTTGATATTACCTATGCCTAGGTATTTTTTAATTTGTGCCTAATCAATATGAAATATGTTAAATATTAAAATAAATAGTACCTACTTTTCTAAATAATTTAATTTTTAATGCCTATAAATTGATCTTCACAATATAAAATATGTCATACCATTGAGCTTAAGTTATAATTATTTTAGATTTAGTATATTAAATTTTGGTAAGACACAGATATAAATATACTTTACATTTTAGCCATTTTAGTGTAAATATAATTTTTATTTTATGTGCAAATACAAGCATTGTTAATATAAATTTATTTAGTCAATGATACGAGTAAATAAATATAATATTAATAAAAACAAATAACAATTACTTCCTAATAATAATACACAAAGGTGAAAAACTGAAGCAATCGCTCACTTGGATTACTGTACGTATATTAAGTATCGAATGTACTTTTTCATTTAATAGGTCACTATAATATTATATATATTACATTTGAATTCTAATTAATTATATTACAGTTTAAGTTTGACCGTGTTTACAAATAATTAAGATAATTAAGTAAAATAATTTTACCATTCGAAGTAATCGCAATGCACTAAAAATAATCGCATTTGGTGATTTTTAACCATTGGCGTTTAATTGTATGTACCTAGGTACAGTGCACTTAGTCTGTTTGCCGTGTCCAGCGTAACTCACAGATCTTTATATCTATATAAATTAAAATTTTTATAATTTATAGGCATAAGTAAAAGAATAAAAAAGATCTTGAAATGTTTTGTCCGCGAACACTTGATGTATAAACATATGGCTAGCTGGTAAATTTAATTTCAGACCACTGCCTTAAATGGTATTGTTGGAATTTTGAAAATTGTGATTATAAATGTGTACAAATTGTATAACAATTACTGATGTGGTTTTTGAGCTGAATTCCGAATTTGCGGGTGCCAGCGTCACGCACCTGTGGTTGTTGTTGAAAGACTCAAAAACTATGGGTTTGACCAAAAAAGTCTGAGGTTTTTTCAAAACCATCATCAGAAAAATATTTAGAAAATAGTTTGAACCACGTCCACCGATGGCGCTAAATAAACATTTTTAAAAAAACATTTTCGTTTATTATATTATGCCTTATAAACTATACCTATACTAACAATACTCAAGACATTTTCATAGCAAATGTCGTTTTTCAAAACTGTTTATTTTCGCGGGCGGAGATGCATCTAAACCACGGATTACCTCTTCAAGTTATTACACGTAAACTTGAGTCTTGAACACACCAATCGTTGTATTCAATACCACAATCGGATTGGCCACCTCAGTCGGATTGGTTCACAAAGCTGGGTAAACTAATGCCGACACATCCGTGAAATGAGCTACATACGCCAAAACCAAAATACGCCAAATGCCACATTTTTTTATCGTTCATTGTGTTACCGGGGGTAAGTCGGATAATGCAGCTATAGTTATATATCATATAAACATATACGATTTTTATAAAAAAAAAAAACATAATAAACTTTGTAAAATTAATTTTGTTTGGTCGTATTGTAAGTCAGATCAAGACTAATATCGATGATATATATATTATTATTATCTGAATGTTTAACTTGCCGTATGAAAAAAACAACATTCTGCGCACGTACAAAAAATTTGAATTTTTCCTAAATTATATATTATAATAATATTATCTCCAGTCTTATAGAAGAGAAATGATTTGATTCAAACGTATAGTAATACGTCGTATCAAAAAATATTTATAGCATTACTTCACATTCACTGTTTATGCAATATGCATATATAATATTATATATGCTGTCGTATTGAGGATGTCCCGACAATATTTGATCCCTATTTGTTTTTTTTAATAATGTATTTTTATCTAAACACATTTATACTGAAAAACATATATTTTATGTGTTGACGCAAATTCAAATTTAAAAGATACAGTGGCCAAATTATTAAAAAAAAAAATACGCACTAAGAAGAGGAGAAAAATTACCAACAATAATTGTATGCATTATATTGAAATATTGTATTATTCATAATCGTCGATTAAACTTTTTTTTTTTTTCATTCTACATCGGAGTTATCCGTATAAAACATATTTTGTTATATTTATACCTATAATGCCAAACGTATACTATTTTAAGAACAATAATACATCGCAAGTATACTTGCAGCAGAGTCTATGTACAGTAGGTATTGGTGTATTACATTAAGCAGTGTTTAAGAGTAGACATGTCATAAATATTTTGAAAAAAACGTTTTCATTGAGATGATACTCTATCGAGGCATATTAGGTGGTTTACATATCTACAAAGACGTAAAACACATTATATTATGTTCTATATATGCTTAGAGACTAAAACGACTTATACTTGTGTCTGCAGTCTTATGGTCTAAGGAATTCACACTCTACCCAAATTATGCCCTTTTTGACCCTAATTTATAATATAATTTATGTAATTTAGATATAGATTAATTGACCTATATACATAATAATATTATACAGTGTGACTCTTTTAAAGGCGAAAACTCATTTTCTTGAAAAGTATTAACATTTTCATTAATATATTTTTTAGATAATTTTGAAATCATGGCCTACATAACTACTCATTTAAAAAAAATTAAAAATATTTTTACTAGTCTTACCGTTATCATTTCTTAAGTTTTTTACTTTATTAACGACAGCGTGCATTTTTAATTTTAAGTTTCGAAGCAATTTATTTTTTGAGGGTATTTAATAGTACATAAATATCGAATTTTCAACGAGTAGTCAATTAGTATTATAAATAGTTATTAAAAGTTTAGATGAGCAGAGTAGTGGGCCAACATTTGACAATAACATTTCACCCCTTTGTCACTTCACTCTACTCATCGAAACCTTAAATATTTATAACTTATAAGTCTTTACGTTTTACTCATTGGTAAAATATCCAGTAAGTTTCTTAAGAATTATTTATTTTTACAAAAAACTAGTTTTCAATAAAATCTATTTACTCATATTGCTGTAATTCAAAATCGAATATCTGTAAATACTTGAAAGAATCATTTTCTATATTCGTTACTGGTAAGATTTTTAAAATATTTCAACTCTTATTGGGTTATTTATAGACATTTTGAATTTGAAGTTTATTTTTCTGTGAATTTTGATACAAAAATGTATACCTGCTCGGTTAAAAGTTAATACTTTCGAAAATGTAGTTCAACGAACATATATATTATCCGGTATATAATACAAGATGAAAGATTATCTTCGCCAAGAATCGTTTTTGCGTATAACAATGCATCGTTGAATTCAGATTTAACGCATCCATTACGGTGACGTACTCAACGAGAGATACCCTGGACACCTACTACAACGACTGTACAGCAGAGCGATACCTACTTGCCTACTTTTTTTTTTAAAAATCGTGTGCAAAAAGCTGTTGCCGGGTTGTGCGCACTGAGCTTTGACATGTGCACGCGAGACACGTATAGATTATTTCGAAGGAAGGCGGCCCGACGGACTTAAGACCTAACAGAAAGATCAGTTTCCGAAGAGACAACGAAGAGTAAAACTATATATATATATTTATGACCGAGGGGACGGTGAAACCATGTATAATATTATGTACGCGCGGAGGTATAGAATTTTATGGACCTATAAATACCGAGCAATAACGTGCCAGATCGGCCGAGTGTATTATATCTTTTAACGTGACCAGACCTCTGTCTCGTTTGAGGGGAATGCGCCCGCTGGATTTTAAGAACAGGTAATCAAGTCGTCCGTGAAATAGGAAAGCCACGACAGGGGCGCAAGCTGTACACTGTTTTGGGTCTAGTCCGCGCGTTGTTCTTATAAGTCGTTTCATGTTTTAGAAATTATGCTATCGCGTTAGTTTTAATCAGGAGGTGTCTATTTTCGATTCGACTTCAAGTGTAATGCTCGAAAGTATACCGGGGTCAGAATACTTGAATTGGGCGTATACTATTAAATATGATGAACGACAATATTGTCGCGAGTCCCCGTGGTTTTTACTCGGATAGATCCGCGGTCACACGCCGTTTGGCTATTGCAGGTATAATAATATATTACGAGTGAGCTTGTATTTATTTTGTTAATTTCTTTACATTCCTGCCGTGCCATCCGGAAAAGCGGCGGCGGGGCGCTCGCTCTCGCGGCGGCGGCCGCATTGATCGGTGGGGCGGGTGTGCGCGGAGGTGGCTCACTACACACTCACGGACGCCATGAGGTATGTATATGTGTGTTTGATATCACCACGGCGGGCACGTCTAACGGACACGGACAAAAACGGACAGACGGACGTCCAGCCGGGCAGCCAGCTAAAGGCGTTGTGTGCGTCGGTTGCATGCCGCGTATATACCGCCGTGGCACCCACACCTCCTCGCGCCCGCGCGCGCGCGCCCTCCGGCGTGTGTGTGTGTGTGAGTGAGTGTGCGCGCGCGTGTGTGTGTGTGTGTGTGTGTGTGTGTGTGTGTGTGCGCGCGTATGTGTGTGGGTCGGCGTCGTGGGTCGCTCGCTATCGCTAGACACGAGCACCGGCGGCTGCGGCAGCGCACCGGCACCGTGGACACCGCGCACCACGGGCGCACCACCGCACGCGCGCACCGCGCACTCCCAAAGGCCTGACACGCGCGCCCGCGCAAAGAATAAGGACCATCAGCCTCCGTCGCGGTCCCGGCGGCTAGTCGTGTGTGAGCCGCCGCCGCCACTGCCACCGCCGTTCGTCGCTGTCGTTTGCCGCGGCCGACGTGTCCGCCGCCGCTCGTCGTCCACCGTCGTCGTCTTGTCCGACGGTCCCGCGATCTTCGACTACGGGGTCCTTTCTTCGGGTCCTTTTTGAAGTTTTTCTCCGCCGCCTTTCTCTCCCCTCCTCCTTCCCTCCCACGACACGGACCCTTTTAGCGTCGCTGGCACACTTATCGCGAACACGCGCGTGTAAATAGTATAATACGCGCGCACCGCGTGTCGCGAGTACGCGAACACACGCGTAGTACCTACCTGTATATCGGTCGCCATCGTCTACCGCGGTCGGCGGCGACGTCGTTGTACCTATCTCTCTAGTGTCTCCCGCGTTACCACCGCCGTGTCGCCGCGGTACACCGCGCAACAAATACTCCGGTGCCGGTAATGGGTGGCCGGCGCGCCGGTACCGTCACCGCGAGCCGTCCGCGTCGTCGCCGCCGTCGACCGCACGACGGACAGCGTTAACGACCATCGCTACCACGACCGTCGTCGTCGTAGTCGCCGTACGCTGAGAGACGCCACAAGAGCCACAGGCCGCGGTAGCGATGCCGGCGACGATTCGGTGCAACTGGTGGCCGCGTCGCCGGCGGCCCGTCCGGCGGTCCGTTCGCCCCGAGCCGGTCGTCCCTCCGCGAAGTTGTTGTCGCCGAGCGTGATTGTCGTCGTCGTGGTCGTCGTGGTCGTCGTCTCGTCGTCGGGTCTCGCCGGGCGCGCACCGTCCATCACACGCGCGATGACGTCGTCCTCGTCAAAGTTCGTCGCCGTGCTATTCCTGTTGGTGGCCGTGAAAATAAAAGGTGAGAAATCTTTTTTCCCGTACGGCCACTATAGTTGTAGACGCGACGCGATCGTTACACGACGGTTGGTGTTATGGGCCTATACGTAAATCATTACGATTTTACGATCGGCCGCATCGTCATGTCGCCGACCGATGAGACTGTTACATTTTTAAACGGCAACTAGTAGCTACAACTACCGCAGAAGTGTATTTATATATAATACCGCTGCCACCGCCTCCTCCTCCTCCTCCTCCTCCTCCTCCTACTCCTCCTCCTCATCTTCCTTATTATCCGCGGGCGGTGGTTATACACACAATCAACACGTAGTGTTTTTTTTTTTTTTTTTCAAATACAATAGCAGTGTGAAATCGTTCAAGTCTTTCGCGAAATATTTGCGATGGACTTATTATGCGGTGTGTAGACGCTTCCCTTCTTGAACGAATCGCAATTAATGTATAGAATCGAAAAACTGTTGTCGGCCCAAACGTACAAAACCTATTATTGACGTATAATAGGTTGCTCAATCACGTTGTGGGTTAATTTTTTTCATTCCGTCTCATTTCACTACCCCCAAACCACAATAATTGTTTTTTTTTTTTTTAATTGTATTTTAATCGTGCACAGTTAGTTTACAAAAATTAATCCAATAATAATACGCCAATAGCGAAACACCATATTATTATCTCTTTCGTTGGGTAATTAGTTACTGTACACATACGTATAATTATATTAAAACTCCATTAATTCGACATGTAACACGCTGAATAGCATAATGTTGCAGAAAATAAATATAACAGTCCGTTAAACTCTTGTCAAACCTAATTAGTTTAAACCGTAAGGAATAAAAGTCACACCGATTACAGGCTCGTTGTAATTGACCACACGAGGTTCTCGCGTAGATATCTAATGTCAAACACAGAACCTCCGTTGTGAAAACGAACGACAGTCAAACACATTGTCCACTGAGTAATTCTCACGGATTCCATAGAAACGAATTGCACTTTTCACATTATATGTACCTATTGAACCGATCGGTTTATTTTGTTAATAAATTATTAATCTCTCACTTTACAAACGTCAAAACGTGTATCGATCAATCTGATGTGAAAAATTTTGGGCGTGTAAGATGAGTCCTTGTGTTGTAGATACTCGAATAATAATAATTGTAGTAATACATTCGAGATGCAGTTGTAAATAACACATAAAATACGCGCCGTTAACCGTGATCGACTATAATATATTATTATGAGTGGTGTGTGCGTCGACAATCACGTATCCCGGATGCTTCGTACTCGTAAAATATTATATTTTATAGTTTATAATAATATATAGGCGGTTGTTGCGATCTCGACGAATCGTCGATAATGATTCGAAGACGGTTTGTCACCGGTTAACAAAATAATATATAACAATGGTATGATATTATGACGCGTAATGATCGTCAGTTTTCCGTGTAATTAGTTTCTGAATTAAATTATTTCGTTTGACTTTCGTTTGGTCTGTAATTCTATAAAAACGAACAATGCGATTCGTTAACTATTCCGGTCATAATTCAACGCCGATGCCACCACGTTCTATGGCAGAACCATATTTTAATATTATGTGTAAGGGTGTATGAAGTAGGCATCTAGGACTCGTATAAAATCAATTTTCGAATAACTATTTAATTCAAACTGTCCAACGATAATATACGTACATGGCTAACAAAATTAGCCGACAATGTTTGATAATATGAACTAATTAAATCGAATATTGTAATTTTCTATTCCTCGAATATACAATATATATATATATCACAGGAATTATCAATATATAAGGTACCTACTTCATACGCCACGAATTTTCGATCGCATTAAGGTGATTGTAAAACGAATCACGTTTTAATGAAAATGTGTTCGCATAATATAAATAACAATATATTTATACCACACAGACACGTTTGCCTTTGAATGTTTCCATTTGAACTGACTCGTAAAAATACAATATGTAGTAATAATAGTACTATATAATATTATAACTAAAATAGCAGGGATTCAAAATATAATAATAATTAATTAAGTAAAAATCATATTGGTTTGATGGTTATAATAATTAGGGGTCGGATTTTATGATTTTACATAATATATGATTCTAGTGTATGTTTAAATGGGCGTAAGATATTTTTACGATTCATGAACGATAGAATTCAAAGCAAAAAATTTATTTTGCATAAAATGTATATTTTAGTGGTTAAAAAATATTTAATATTTCAATATGTTAGAGAATATTTGAGAATATTTAATAAATATTTTTATTTTTTTTTTTGAAAAAAAATAATTAATAATCGTATTACCTATTATTTGTATGCACATCCATGTAAGTATTAAGTATTTCGAAATTTTGATGATATTTATCAACAAATACAATATTCACTATGCGAGTTTTTTATAATAAAAAAATAATAAAATTTAAAAAATAATTAATTTAAACTCAGTAATTAAAAATTTTTTTTACATAATATTGAAAGAATATTTTCATTTTTAAGGACATAAAATATCATATATCAGGTATTTTAAAGAATATAAAAAAAAATATTCCTTATTTTAAACGACATAAAAACATCATATTTTAAGGGTTTTAAGAAAATTTAAATCCAGATTTAGTTTATATACTATAAGATCGAAGTGTATAATGTTACAAATATATATTTTATTATAATCTATATGAATACTGGAGTCTGGAGTTCAGATTAAGTCTCCATTGAGTACTTAAAACAAGATTCAAAAAAACCATTAGTTTCAAATTATTAGTTGCATGCTAATTTTCAACAATAATATAACCATTATAATTTGCTGTAAATGTATAAAGAGCTTTAGGTATAGTTATGAATCAAAATTTAAAATTCATAACTTTGTATGCATTTTTCCAATAAACATAATGTTTCCGGACATAAATTATAGAATTTCATATATATCAAACATTATTGTTAGATAACAATTATGTTATGGTAGGTATCATCTAAAATTCTATAACATTATTTTTTATTTTTATTATATAGTGTATACATTTATCTGCTGACGTTAAAAGGTTTATTATTAAAAAAAGTCTTAATTATTGGAAATGTGATTTACAATACAAATTAAAAAATTCTTTGGCCAGTGATTTTTATACAAAGAATTTATGTATTTTTAATCTCCTCTGTTATTGTATAATAGTGTATAGTATTTTGATATTTAAATTAATATTAATGCTAATTCAATCGAGAATTTAGAAAAAAATTCCAATCAAAGTTTAATTCAAACAAAAATGGTCAATATGTTATAAAAATTATTTTACGTATTCGGCTATTAAATGTTTTGTTTTCAAAAAATTGCGAAGAAATAATAACTTAAATTTTAATTATATTACAATATAGATATAGGAATTTTTGATTTTAAATACAATTTAAACATTTACATTTTTTATAATTTGATAATTAATTTTCAATAAACTATTATTTCACTATTTTTATTTTTATTAATTACAAATTAATTTGTTTACATAAAAAATGTGATACGTGGAAATAATTTTAGTGTAAGATTTATTACTTTTTTTTAAAAGGTATTATATATGTATATATTTTTGTAAGAAAAAAAAATGGTACACACATATTTTTTCCATTCAATTAATAACTCTCTACAAGTTAATCAAAAATAACCAATTTTTGTTTAATATTGATATTATTTAGAATATAATACTTGCCCCACTCGAGTTAAAGTTATGATACATTTCTTATGTTGTGCTTATAGATTGCGTATGCAGGTTGCAGTAGATCGTATGCAAATATTATCCTTTTTTTACGTACACATTATTATGTGTGTATAGTTGAATTGTTTATTATATAATACAATTAAAGCAAAAATTCAGTATTAATTTTATAGTGACCTAAAAATACTTAATTCATTTTTTTTCTTTCTAAATAGAATAATATAATTATATTATGTACATGGTACTAATTATTCTCTTTTAAAGTTTTTAGTATTTCTGATACCCAAAAATCTAAAATCAAATACTTATATTATCAAATTCATCATCATAAAAAAAAATAAAACCTATATAAATATAATAATTTAATTGTATTCTAATAATAGTACTATGCAAAACCAACAAATATCCTACGGTTTTTGTATTAACATTTATTTTACATATACACATAATTAAAGTAAAATTGTATATTTAATTTCTTCCTAGAAGTTTTCTAAATGTTCAACCTTCTATTTAAAGTCACATGTCATATTATATTGTATGCAATATGTCAAAAAGATGATTATAAATAAGGAAAAAAATTCAACTTTAATATGGACTTGTAGAACTTAACACGAAATTATGTAAAATGTTATTAACACTTAAAAGAATTTATCTGTAAAATCACTTAAATCCTTAAAAAAAAAATTATACAATTCGGGGCGTATTTTAAGACATACACTTTGTTTAAATATGTTAATTTATAAGCCACTTGATCTTCATTTTAAATGAATTCCTATTATTATTTTGCGGACGATTGTTATAAAAATAATTAATAATAATTAATAACAGAACACAAGTACATATTTAACAAAATCAAATGTATCTAAATATAATCAACTATGTAAACACATAAAATGAAAGTTTTGTATTCTGGTGAGTTATCATTTCAATTTTAGTATATAAGATAGATATTAATGTGTGTAATGTACCTTACCGAATAATCTTTGATTGATTAGGTATTAGCTGATTTCTACGCGGTTTGTTTAATTTTATTTAATCTAATTATACTATTCTTTCAATTGCATTATACTTAGTCATGTATAACATTATTAATATTACAAATTCTTTAGATTATTATCAGACATAGCTACATAAACATTAATTTCATAATTTAATCTTATGATTAAACGTTTCAATGATTAATGCATTTTGCGTGTTTCTCTTATACTCTATTCTAACAGTCTACAAACAAAATTACAAGTTCTAAATAACTAATAAAGTTTTACTTCAATTTATATATTAAATTGAAAAATATTATTTAATACAGCATCGTTAAAACCATATTTTTTAAAATTACAATTATTATAAATATAATTTGTCAGATATTTTATTTTTGTTTCCATTTCACTGCTTGCTACTCGAAGATGGCAACAAGTTTGACTTTTAAACTCAGTCAAATAATATATTACTGTCAAGTGTGCTCTGAAATCCTTTCCGATTTTTAATTTTTATAATTAGGTACGTACTACTTGTATAGTATTTTCATTATAACGCGTGTTGTTATATGATCTCTGCACCTTCAAATAAAATTACAAGTGTTGGTATTAAAAAAAAAACATTAATCAAGTGCCATAAAAATCACTATGAACGTTGTTTGTCAAATTATTTTTGATAGATTAAGTTTAAATTTTACAATATTCCTATGAACTATTAAAATATTTTTTTTTATATTAAAAATTTATTTCAAAAAGTATTATTTATTTTTTTAATTATAATAGGCTTATTAATAAAATATTATTAACGAAATTGGGTTTTAAATAACCTTTGAAGTGCAATATCCTATATTGAAAATGTTTATCCATTGTGATGTATTATCAATTGAAAATTTAATTATCAAGTAATTTATTAAAATCTACCCACTCAGTGCATACGTTGTCAAATGTTTTCATATGGTGTACCCGAATCAATTGAATATAATGTGTATTCTCTAATATTTGTCTTGTATATAATATCTGTATTCATCATTAGTTATTCAATACATAATTACACAACAATTTTTAATAGTTTTGGGAAAAATTGAGTTAAATTACTTCGATTTATACTCTAAATATAAAAATTACATTTGATGTTTGGATAAAATAATATACAACGGTTAGTACAGATGTATACAAAATTTACTTAGAGGGAAACCGTGAACCATATATTGTTTAACTAACATTTCACAGCTGTACGTCGCTAATAATTGTTAACCATGAGACATAAATTATAAATATTATTTAGCATACCTAATCGAGTCTTCTAAAATTGTATTTAATTTTACCGAACACCATTTCACCTATGCAATATTTTTAGTTCATACTAAATGGAAACTCATGTTACGGATATTATATAATTATAATACGGTAATAAATACCGTTTGATGTAATGTACCGACTACGTTTTAAAATATTAGGTGTTCATTTTTGGCAGCGAAAGACAAAAGCGTATTATTCTGTTGTGTTGCTATTCTAAAACAGCGCCATAACGAATGGTTCCCAATTCAGTAAGATGTTTATATAAATTCCAAAGGAAACCCGTGACCATCTATCTTGACAGTAACGCGGCCTCAACTGCAGGTACAATGTTTCTGCACAGTATATACATTTTGAATTATAAATATCCAACGCGCGAGAAGAGGGATTGAAAAATTATTTTTTCCCTAGAGTACTATGGGTTGCCGATATATTATTCTGGTCAGGATTACTACGACATGTCGATTAGTTTTGTCAATGTCATCCACCGCCACACTAATGTGAGGGCTTAGAGATACTATTTATGGCATTTTGGTCTAACCGAACCCTAAGTCCATGTGGCGTATACAGACCTTGAGGTCGACAAACGTAATATTATATTGGAGCCATTTAAACGCGAACATATTTCGTTTCGGTCTGCTGGGATCTCGCGATATTATTTCGAACTTTTAAGTAAATATTGTATCCTGCTGTTAGATTTATTATAGCCTCATTAAAAAAAAAAAAAAAAAAACAATTCTCACTGTTGATGTAAGATTTTTATACATGAATTTTTTTCATCAAGACCATATAATAATAATTATTAGTCTCAATATAAAGAACTTACCGAAGTATAATAATAAATTAATAAACTTAATAACCAAATTTAAACATCATTAAAACAGTATATTATACTGTTATTGTAATTAAATATATATATATTTAAATTTTAAATATTTAAACATATCAAAAGCATTAATTAATAACTAGGTACCTAATAAACTAGATAAATATGATTTATATAAATTTACTTTATTGTTTAGAAACATCATATTATATTATGCTAATATATCGTATACTATTATTAATACCTATTCTTTTTCAACCATTTGATACTAAATAATAATAATAATAATAATAATAACTAAAATCATGCTTTATTTATCAAGTTCAATCAATGCTTCAGTTACATTATTTAACGCATAAGAGGTTTTTTAATAAACTTTTAACAAAATCAATGGTTTTCCTGCATATTATATAAGTTGAATAACTTATACGATAAAATAGTTGAAATTTCATTGAATAATGCACTTTTGATTAGCTAAATTGTAAAAAAAAAAACATATTATTATGCCTTCCTGTTTATATAATCAATGCACCGATACATTCTTCGCATATCTATACACTAAAACTTGCTTTACAGCGTATACTGAAATGTTGATTTTGTAAGCTTTATGTGTACAAAATAATGGTACTTCAGAGGGCTCGTGAAAGCGATGTAGATATATCGTAGGTACCTATTGTTTCTATATTTCGAATACATCGTGAAACTATATGTATTTTAATATATGGTCATCAATATTAACATTAAAATATTATATTATTAGGTACATGTACTTACATTCATCTTGTGTCCAATTATTGTTTTACATCTACAACAACATTATTCCATATTTCCATGCAGACTACATTGATGTGGGTATGGACACGAATGAAAGCCAATTATAATTTCGATAATGACCTAAACGTGTATACCGTTTAAGTGATGTAAATTGAAACATACCCACTGCATTGGTACCTATTCATTTTAGAATCATCAGTGTTGCTGTATAAAGTGTTTCTTGTTAACCATTTATTTGTAACTCCATAGTTTTAAAATACTCCGTGTCATATTTTGGCGCTAGGTATTTTACGATTACTATATTCTACTTATTTATTTAATTCGATGAAGTTCACTAACCTATATAATGTCCATTGTTCCTATAGTATTTATACTAGTTACGTATCACGATTAATTTATTGAATTCCATCAGTGCGGCGTTAACAACAAATCGGATCCAATCACACGAACTATAGTTAATATATTGTGAGAATAATGTACAGGTGTTTTGAATTTGATAAATGTGTATGACATCGACAACTGTAGTTCTATTTTATACACGTTACGTACATACTTACAGAAATATTCCGAAAATACCTAATGATTGTTCATGATTTGCTTTAAACAACAATTATTGCATAATTGCATAGATTTTCTGAACAATATTGCTTACATATATTTTAATATATTGAAATATTACTAGGTATCGTAAATGTAAGTTCAATAATTGTAAATTTGTTGTAATTAATTAGTTAAAATAAATTGTCCATCAATATCCATTTTAGTCATATATTTTTGATTTATATCATAGATTTGTGTCTGATAATTGATAAATAACATATAATTACATTATTGTTTTTAAAGCATTGTTAGTTTAATTATTATCATTAGTAAAATTATAATTTATAAAACAGTAACGACTGTGAAGCCAAATAGCCTAGAAATTTGATATTAATCATTTGGTACTAAAGGCGTATTGGTAGGTATGTATGAAGTTACAACTTGTATAGCAATACGACGCAACGTTTTATATATAATTTTAAATGTAAATTGTTTTTAGAAAGATTAAATTTTAAAATAAAATGAATACTATTATGATAGGATAAGTCAAAATAAAATATGCATTGTTTATAAAAAACTCAGAGATTTATTTCAAGATAGCTTGATGCTGTAAACTATACACTTGCCGTATTGCATGAATAGGTGGATATCTAAATAGTTTTGATCAAATATTTGTTTAATTTATAACTATAATAATGCATATTATTAGTTACTATAACTACTACGTAATATCTCTGAATGTTTCTCAGAATTCAAAGCTTAAGGTTAAAATAGTTAAGATATACTTAAGGTTTTGATGAGTGACGCTAAGTTAATAGGATAGAATATTGTATAAACGATAAATGACTGTAGGAAATTTCAAACTGAAGAAGATTTATTGGATGTGTATATGACTATAATAGTGTTTAATTTGTTATCTTCATACTATCGTATTCTCATTATTAATACATTATTTTCAAGTAAATAAGTAAACATTTCAATGTGTTGTTAGAACTTTCAACTTAATTAGTAATTATTGTTAAATAAGTAGATTTCTTAGTAGTTGTAATGAAAAACAATAGATTTCCGTTTTGATATTTTAAATGAATTTGTTTAGTTGAATTACTAAAACGTTATATAAGATGATTCACCAAGCAAGACCACACTTATTTATTCCTTTAATAATGAATTTATTCAAATTCTGATTTATAAATGTTTAAATAAAAGACCGTTTTTAAAAATTATTGAATTTTTCTGTACTGTTAAAGAAGTGTTCTGTGATGGTTTAAACTTCTGTTTTTTTCAAATAAGAATTACTGTAAATTATTTATTGGATATTTTTTTTAAACATTTTGATGTACCTAATTCAAAATTTAAACGAGTAGTTTCTCAGTTATTAAAATGTTTAAAGTAAGGATAATGGTCTTTAAAAAATGGTTTTACAAAAATATAAAATATAATGTATTATATTGGATCTAGTATTTATTATACTTGGACCAGTTTTACAAATTATTAGTGTTGATAAATTAATATTAACCATTAAAATATTCAATTCACCATTGCCCTCAAATCTTCCAAATCTATTTCCATGGACCTATTATCTTAAGAACACAAAGTTAAATAACTCATAAACTACTCATTCAAATTTTAATTCTGTCCGATACGTCAAAATGTTAAGAATAATTATTCCCTGAATAATTTACGGTAGGAAAAGGGTGGAGTGGTTATCATTAAAAAAAAAATTGTAGTTAATATCTCTACAGTATATTTCTTAAGTAATACAAAATATCTTATGAATTTGTAAATAATGTATTTAAGTGTGTACAAAAACAAAAAAAAAATTCAGATTTTGAATAACTGCGTTATTGAAGAAATAAGGAGTGAGCAGGGCTTAGTGAATAAAGCTTATCTTACAAATGAATTGGACGTTTTAAAAACCATCATAAATCCCAAGTTTATTTTTTTAAAATAATATCACCTTTAGTTATTATAATAACACTATTTTTAGAGGTTCGAAAAATAATTGTATTTCTAAATTTATCTAATTATTCATCAAAATATCATATTATATTATATATTAAATTTTCATAAATAAAATGTCGAGAGATAAAACATTTATAATTATCGCTGAAACAGAATATGACAAGAACACGTAAAATGTTATTTTAACGATCGCCAAGTGTACTTAGGAATTAATCAATATTAATATGCACCTTTCCTAACCTACTCATATATTATATTATTTTATAGTAGACAACAGTGGTTAATGAATATTGTGGACAATTATTTTTGAGTGGATTTACAATTGATTGTTCATTAATAATATATAAGCATACACAAATAGTAATAACGACGATAATAATAATAAAAATGATTTAACTATAACTAAATTACTTTGCATGCAGAACAATACAAAAATAATAAGTTGTGTTGTTATAACGTTCGGGTTGATGTCATAGGTGAAAAAATGATTAGGCTTGAGCGGGTTTATTCCCTATAGTAGGAATATATATCTCCTTATCAAACAATATATTCAATTTATTTTAACTATTACCCGTAATTGTGCGTGTGAACAGTTTATTAAATTAAAATATCTTATAAAAACGTGTTGATAATACAATTACTAATTAACCACGTTGAGTATTATATTATATTGTGAAAATTGATTTTCCGTCAAGCAAAGATAAAAAGAATATTGGATCAACAACGTTGTAATAGCGAGCTAGTGCAGATGTAGAGCACGGGTATTGATACTTTGGTTGCACAACAAGTAATAATATTTTGGCTAAAAATGTTCTTATCAAGTTACATATTTACAAACATACATACAAAAAAAAAAAAAATTCGCGTCATATTAGTGTTTCCAAATTACGTACTATCTATAATGGCTGTAGGGGGAGTTGATATGATGCGACTTTTTTTTAAATTTCATAAGAATATTCGGTAATGCTCAAACTAATCCAATATATATATATAGGTTGTCATGCAACCAAAGTACCTATCTATATCCGTGGTTTAGAGATGCATATAAGATTTAAAAATATATAAACATTTATGTGTTATCTATATCAATCCTTATAGTTTACAATGATTTTAAAACCTGAAACAGGAGAATTAAATTCAAATTATGATTATTATTGAATAATATTAAAATAAACGTTTTCTTGGAAAATTGTAGTAAAATTATTGTTGTTATGAATTGTTTGAGGATGTAGGGGGTGTAAAATTGAGTTTTCTGCAAGGCTCGATTATTTAAGAGCCCCGTTTATTTACCTTCTTATTTGCACTTCATATGGTCGGTGGTGAGAGTAAACTGATAACCATCATGATATTATTACAGTCATTTTACAAACTCCCCATATTATGTAGGTACCTATATGGTATGACGTGTGTACATAGAACTTTAGATATAGGTACCTACCATGATCTAACACAACATTAATATTACAAAACAATGCGCTCAATAAAACCTTCTCAATTTATGTAACACAACAACGTACATAATGATGTGGAAACAATATAATATATTAGGTATACTATACAATATAATATGATTATTATATGAGTTTAGGTATCTCCTACCTATTACCTACCTATATATCATGACTATGGCGGCATCGTGTTTACGCACTGCCGTGCAGGAGAACGCGCGCAGAGGACTGCGCTCATTGTAACGTCGATCATAATAATATTATTTACCTAAATCACCGAATGAGTTAAAACGTATAATAATATAGTTTTCTATTATACGGATCGGTTACAATTACGTCATTACACGATAATGCTATCATAACGGTAGACAGAGCCATAGCAAACACACTGCATCCGCCCCCGTTATCGCTAACACGTATTTTCGATTTGCATCCCCCTCCGACGCCGCGCCACTGTCCGCGGAGGGTCGTAAAATCGGAACGTATTTAATGATCACCACCGGCAACTAATCCCAACAACACGCGTGCCAACGGCTATTGACGGGTCGGTCTATAATACATCCGATCGGATCGTGTTTAAAACAACTATAATATTATGTATTATACGTCCGGCTTAAATGAGACGACCGCGACCAACGCGCCGTATCGCGATTATATTATATTATTGTATTAGAATATTATAATAATATTATGATGACCATCACTGACGGGAAATTCGGCGTTTGTCGTTTGAGCATCACATTTTAATCCTCCGGGTAAAAAATGTGCAGGTTGATCGTTTGCGCATCGCGTGTTTTATAACAGCAGTGGGTACTGTAGTTTTAGGACGATGACATGAACGCGTACGATACACTTAATAACAGTCAAACACTAGTGTACCTATATCTCGGATTCAAAAAGATTTATATTTAAAATTTATAATGCAAAAAACGTTGTAATTTTTTTTTTTTTTACAAATTATAACGAATCTGGTAAGTTTAAGATAATTGAATGATTGCATATTATTTTAAAAATTTTGAAACAACTTAATTTATAACAATTTAAAGTTATGCTCAAACGACCTTTAAAAAAGGTCATTCATAACAATAGCGATGCGCAAATGTCCTACGCCCGGCAAAGTGCCCCGGCAAAATGGTTTCGGAGAACCATGTAGCTTTGTGTGTGTGTGAAGTGGCACACAGGGAGTGAGATAGAGAAAGAGAGAATGAGAGGGGGGTTGAGGAGTCACAATCCCCTGTCTCCACCCATAAATGTCTACCAACGTGAAAATGAATTTCTACAAAATGCGCCCCTTTATTCTGTATAGTCTCAACTGCAGAAGTACGTAATTTCGGGAAAATTATTATTAGCACAATTCCTTTCGAAAAAAAATTCATTGTCTGTGCGAGTTTGGGAGTCTGGGAGTCTTAAATTATAAGACTTAAAATATATTAATATAATATCATTACTATAATATACTATGTAATATTATATAAACGACATCCACCAATTAATCATTAAAGTTTTATGACCTTGCATGCCTGTGCAGGTGCATACTATTTTTATACACACTGAATAATAAACCAAAATGATTGCAATCGTAAATATTATAATAATTATTCGATTCGTCGTTTGTCTGAAGATATTTAATAGTGAGAAACGTTTGATTTGCATTTCCAACTTCGATGTTGGCATATTAAATGTTTTTCAATTTATATTAATAAAAAAAAAAAAGAATTCTATCATAACGTGATGTATTCAACAGGCATTGTAAGTCGTAAATAAAAGGCAATAAAATGAAAGAAATGTGATTGAAAATGCTATAAATAATTTATACTATGAAAATAAGAGCAAACAAAACTAAAAACTAGACGTTTTGCAGATACTTCGTTTTTTTCCCGTTTTGATTCTCTAACATGTTTAAAATAGAAGATAACAAAAATAATTATTTTTGATGGTGTTGTAAAAAATTGTTTTTTTTTTTTTAATAATTTTCGTGAATTAGAAGCAGTCAAAATCATTACAAAACTATTTTTTACTGCTTGTGTATGGCAAGTAGAGAAAACAAACTGGACTTGCATTTAGTTTTTACCCCCTTAAGTAATTAATCTAGTGGTTTAAACTATAATTGTTTTTATGGGATAAGTTGTAAGACATATGTTAGTTATATCATAAAACAACTCGGGTAGTTAAAATGTAACATTACTATAAGTTCCATGTAAAATCATTTAGAAATATATAACACTGTGTAATAATATGTAATACTAGTATATTATGTCAAACTTTTCAAATTTGTACAATTTTATTGAGATTTTATGCATGTCTGCATAAAAATATATGTACCATTCCAATTTGTATCAACTGTTTAACATACATAATAATTACCAATTTTGCTGTAAAAAAAAGATAAAAATAAATTAAAACTTTTTCTCCAGTATAGAAAGTTTTAATAAGCAAATATCAAACCCATTCAATTAAATCAAAATTAAATACACTGCAATAATGTTTTGAATAGAAATTAATTTGGAACATGATGAGAAGATTGCGAGAAATAATTAAGGCTTCTGAATCGAATGGATTAGTTTTGAAAAATTAAGTTCAAGTTGACAAACTTTATTGATTTACTAAAAGTACGCACAACTTAGTGTGTGTATATCAACTATTTGAAATCTCAACATTTAAGCTTTGAAAACCCGATTAAAAAATACAAGGGTACCTACCTATACTACAATACATCATGGTATATTGGTATACACAAATTAAATATCTATTTATATTTTATAATAATTTTTGTATTTTGTTCTATACTTCTATCATTATACCAAAAAAAAAAAAAAACTACTATTTTATTTTTATATATTTAATAATGTATAATGATTTAGGAACTTCTATTATTTACAATTAATATTTTGAAATTATTTTACCTTACATATTGACAAAATTACACATTAAATAATTATTTTATACACGTGCATTTTTATTTTGATAATTATGTAAAAATTACTTTGTATATAATTTTATAATATTATTATATCTAAGCAGATTATACCGTTTCAATATTTTGATTTATTTCACTTATATCACATACAGGTCACCTATGAAAAAATATAATTAAATGAAAAAAATGAATATAAACTTTACCCTAATATTTAATGGTGCACTATATTACAATTAATGTTATTTTTTAATATTCATGCTGTGAATAAATATTCATACTAAACCTTTGGTTAAAAAAACTTTTTTTGTTTAAAATTACATAGTGAAGGAAATTGAATAAAATTTAAATTGCCCCATTTTCAAGAGTATACAAAATTATTTCTAATTAAAATCATATTCCCATTACCATATAATATATTATTTTTTTTTTAAAAATAATCAACAAATAAACTCGTACTAGTATAAATATTTTTCATTTATCTATAATTACGCGCATTCGTGAATTTACAAATACAATTAAGTATATATATATAATATATTAAAAATATACAATATAGAAGAATTACAAAAAAAATATAATATAGATAATCTAACCTGCAGAAGCGCTCAATATGGAATAAATTAAGTTACGTAGGGACGTATAATAGGACGTATTAACCATCGTAAATAATTTTATTAGAGTTCTTCGACAATCAAAACAAGACGATCATAACCGTTGGGATGTTATAGTTGTGCGTAAGTCAGTCCAGCTATGTTAATTTGGAGTATGAACGATGGCGGTGTAGGTTTTTCAAAGCTATCTAATTTCCACGGGCGTTAAATACTCATGTAAACACCCCGATACATCTGCGTTCCGGCTGTTACTCCGCAGGGTATTGCGGTAAAGGAGTTGCAAGGTAGACAGGGCAATAGTCGTTTATCTGATTACAAACTTTCAGTTGGGCTAAAAGCTCTAAATAACAATCGTCCCCGTTTTTATGAGAGTCGTTAAATTAGGGTAAGTACGCGTTCTGTAGAGTAAAACACACACACCGTGACGTACTGACGTATAGATAGAGGCGCGGGTGTGACAGACAGAATAAATAATGATCTAAGATGAAATAAATAAACAATTTTTTGCTTTTAACGTTGGCTAAATGTACAAAGATAAAAAAAAAAAAACCATCAGACATCTGAAATCGAAAACCACGAATGACAAGCTAACAAGATATTTTTATTTAATAACACCTATCTGCAGTATCATCAACCAATCATTATGATTATCTTTATCTCCACATGCTAATATATTATTTACAATACTTGCTATCCAGCTATGAAAATCTGACACTTGTGGGCATAAAGCAAAACGTTATTAAAACTACCAAATTCCCACCTGGGACTAAATAATGGCGCCGTCATGTTAGATAACTATCGATTGTTGTGGTCACGACTTATGATCCACAATGCAATATCGATATTGAAGGTTAAAATATGTCAATGTGATGATTTCATATTATATTTTGTGCTAATATCTCGGAACATAATATTTTTACGTGCTTTATCATGAAATACTTAATAGTATAATACAACTTAAAAGTTTGAATTTTTGCAAAGTTAAACATTTTTCAGTAATTTATAATAATCATATGAATGTATCAAATAGTTTATTTAAATTTAACTTCAACAAATTTAAATCTAATGCACATCCATATTTTGTGTTTTTTTTTTTTTTATAAAAAAAAAGTATTTATACTTTAAGCATATTGTACTTGAATTATATGTTTATTATACATTAAAAACAAATACATAAATATTAAACTCAGTACGTTCAATATTAGAATGTGGAATGGTAGTATGGCATTCTTACTTGGTTGAAGATGAATTAAGATTCGAACGTATCCAAAATAGATTTCTTTCTTACCTTTCCCATATTCTTAAAAAAGTACAACCTACATACGATTATTTCTTAATACATAACACATTGGAAATACCACTGCTATCATTCCGCAGACAAGATACTGACGAGCACTTTATGACCTCACTCCTAAGAGGTACCATAGATGTTAATAAGTTTTCGTATTCCTTTCTTCTTCTACATAAATCACTCCCTCTTCCAAGTATCAACTCATAATATATCTTATGAACATAACTATTTCCTACACAGAATGCTCTGGAATTTAAACAGACTTAACTTTGATTTTAATTTTTAAATAAATGTATTAGTTTTATTAGGTATTTTAGCATTTAATTTAATTTAATTTATATTAAGTTATCTTTGCTATATATTCTGTGATATTGTGTATAATAAAAACTATTACCTGTACATTTATACTTCAACCTTACACCTAAAATTCATGATTGGCGTTTACAAATACATAAATAAATATACTTTTTAATATAATAAAATTATGATTCTAATAGTCAATTATAGATAAACCTGTTTATCTACTATAAAAGAAGTTTACAATACATCTTAATTTTTGTAGATTTTTTAGTAATAATAAAATCGTACAAAACAATATGCGATAAAATAAATTATTTTTAATATAAAATAGTAATTTAGTAAATTAAAGTTGCTAGAAAGTAAAAAATAATACCCCTGTAAAATAAGTGCTTTGTAATTCAGTCACAAATATTTTATTGTCTCAGCGTTTTTATGAGAAGGTTTTTCATAAATACCAGGATTATAGAATTATAGCAAAGGTCTGACTTAGCACAAAGCAGAAAGGATAAAGAGTGCTTATAGCCAAAAAAGAGTAAAAACACTGTATATGAATAAAGGCATAAAATTGCTATGTTTATACATTTAGGTTAATTGTAAGTTTAACATATAAATATATTTGAAATGTAAAAATAAATCAATCAATGTATAATACAATTATTTAACTCTGATTGAAATATATTATTATTATTTTTTTTATCATACAAGTGAATGCAAAACTGTAACTAAATTCAGAACAGGTTACAAAGACCAACATTGTTAAAAATTAATATACAAATAAAAATATTATCATATGCAACATCACAGTGATTTTGAAAAAATTATTTACACAAATAGAATTCTCACTTAAACTATATACTTTTTGACTTAAAAGATAGATACCATAATATATTGAAATTTTACCAAAATTTATTAAATGGGTTTTGTAATACCTACAAATAGTAAGTTTTACAATAATTTATCATTGCATTTATTTAATTGGGTACCTAAATAATAAATTTCAATCTCATACAAAATTTTAAATTGTTAAGTTAATAGGACTTTTTTTTTTGAACAACTAAAAAACAACAGCAACGTTTTTATTAAAACAATCATGTTTAAACTTTATAATGAGTTTTACGATATTTTTTTTTCAATAAGTTTTTTTGTAATTTTCAGTAACATTTCAGAGAAAATAAAAATTACATTTTGAAGTAGGTACTAACTAAATAACATTTTCAATCGTTATTTATGGCATATAAAACAGTTGAATTACAATTTCTGTGAAAACAATAATACACCAAACAAAGCCATAAATATCCTATTTGAATGATGAAAAATTTAAAAATAAAATTATGTGCAAGTGGATATCGCTCTGTTGTACAGTATGTGTCTAGAGAGGTCGTTGTAATAGATGTGTTAAATGTAAATTCAATGATATAAAATTGTTATATACGAAATTAATTCTAAACAAAGGCGGTCTGTCAGCCTTTATTGCTAAGTATATTTTATAATATTATTGCTATTAAATGTATTTATTTTACTATTAGATATTAGTAATACAGTAGGTTGAGTTAATTTTTGCCGAAAAAATTGCATTTGAAAACGTTTTGTGTATACTGTGTATATATATATATATATATATATATATCAATAATATACTTTAAATGATTCAAATATAGGTACTCAGGAATAATAATTTTAGATTAAAACAAAATAACTTAAATCGTTATATTTCGTTTAAATGTCTATTTAATTTCGGCGTTTGTGAAGTTGGCCTCTCCAATATATCCAAATTTAATCGGGATAATTGTAAGTTGATAAGCTCATTTTTAAGTTAAAGTTAAAAATAATACGTTGATTTTTCAAATTCGTAAATTGTATGTTCATCTGTTCGAATCAATGGGCTTTCAAGTGCAATTATTTCAGCAAAAATTAATTCAACCTACTGCATTACTAATGTCTAATGGCAATAATATTATAAATTAATATATTCAATAAATATATAGGCGAACAGACCGTCTTCGCTCAGAATCTTTTATTCGTATATAATGGTTTTATATCATTGAATTAAATTTTAACACATCCACTTACTTACTTTTTTTTTTTTTAATTTTGAATTGGCTTTTTATATAATAATATAAACGGATATTTATTCCCGACACACAAACTCGTCCGAAGTCGACATCCGACGACAGTCTTCCGGCGACTCGATTGCGCACCAGACTTTCACAGAGCTGACAAATGTCCCGAATGTCGCGTTTTCAAGTCTCGATTTCACCGGTCCGGCGACCATCGAACGTTACGATTCGATGTCAAACATCGCGGTGCAAACGAATTCTACGGGTAATACACCCTAAATCGGGTTGCCTAAATCGATGAAACAGGTTTCGCCAGGTCCAACCGAAATCGTTGTGGCGAATTACGCCGGTCCGCGACGTTTGAGTATTATATTATATCACGACACGACAATGGTGACGTTTAAAGTGGCCGCATAAGTCAAGATCGAGAGGCCGTCGCAGGTTAGACCGGCCGCTATGGACGACCAAAAAAAAAAAAAAAAATTGTTATAACGACTCTCGCAAGTTATAACCACGCAGTTAATCGTGGTTATAACAACGTATTTTTAACGAACCCTTGACCGTGATTATAGATGATATCGACTGTATAATCGTACGTCGGACACTTTATACAAACACAATTGCTAAAATCACATGCTCAGAGGACAAACAATATGAATATTACCCAATAATCTGTTTACTTATTATAAGTTTACCGTTCTTGGTCGGCGAGCTTTTTTTCACGGAACTCATGAAATAATATACTAAGTGATACATTTTACGTAAGACACTAACTATTAAAAAAAAAAAAAAAACTTTTAACGTTTTTGTAAATATATTATTTAATAATTTTAAGTCATTGAAAAATAACATTTCTCTAAAAATTTAAATATTTATAAGTTATATATGCCTGACTAATAAACTACTTCTCCAGAATTTGACTTTTATACATCGAAATACTCCAAAAAATATTCTACTACGGATATAATATTATGAAATGAAAAATTAAAATTAAAAAAATTTAAATATTGTCATTTAAAAGAAAAAAAACTTCAAAAATAATATAGATACTAAATAAAGTTTTTACCAAAAATATTGATTTGAAACAACTTAAAATTATGTAAAAAAAAATGTTTTAAAAAACGTTAAACGTTATAGAAATGTTATTTTGTCGATGAAAGCACGACATATTAATACAATATAACCATATTATAACTGTTGTGGGTAGGTCGTAATACAGTTCCATATTATTATAATATTTTACGTCAAACCTACACTCGAAAAGTCAAAACTTATTTTATTCTTTTATATAGGTTGGTAGATAGAGGTACCAGAAAATATATTATTACGAACGTTAGTAAATATTAACGCAAATATAATAATATTAGAGAATAGGCACCTACCTACACTTGGCTCAGAATCTAAAATTTTAATTGCACTCATTTCGTATATAGTTTCTCTATTGTATGATTGCATTATTTATTTATACGAATGGTTTTACTTAGCTATCTATTATAGACATATAACATATTGCAATCGTGATTTGTTTTACATTAATAACATTTTATACGTTGGTCGTATTTCATAATACCATAGCAATAGCAATATCTATTCGAAAAGATATTCATCGGGACCGCTGGAGGATAACGGGACTGATTTTCAAATTCTATTTTAAAAGTAGGTTGTAGGTATATAGTTAATCGGTTGGAATTCCAGTTAAGTTTGTTGTACGAAGTTTGAAATCTCAATTAAGATTCACAGCAAATCAGAGACATTTATGTACAAAAACTATCAATAATTTTCTATAATATCTCATTATGATTGATAGTTTATGGAAACTATTATTTTAGATATATTATGGCATTTTAGTCATTATAATTGTATTTGAGTTTTCAATTGATTTTAGTGGTTTACTACAATAGAACTAATTTCGTTTCTTGTCATTTCGAGACTATTAACATCTATTTAAAATAGATTTATATTATATTAGTTATCCTTTGATTACGCAGTAATATCCACGATTCAATACGAATATATAAAATATAAAATATTTACCTTCAGGAATAGTGTACTTCATTATTATTATGCATCCAAAATAATGTTCCGTTGTATTGTTAGAAAATAGAAAATTAGAAAAAAGTTATTCAATATGCCGATCACGTGCTTGTAATAAATTGTTTTGTACATTACGGCACTCATTGATCCAAAAAATAATTACTTAGGTACTTTTTCAAATTGTATATCAAACGTCAAGTAAGAAAAAAAAATTACTTTTACTCAGTTTAAGTGATGAAAACTTCACTTGGTTTGAAATAAAATAAAATTTAAATCACCAGCACGTCCTCATTTAAAACATTAATTTTAACCAAGGAATTGTGACCAGCTTACCTGTTGTATCAATCTTATAATTTAATAAACAACAATAAAAACTAATTAATAACCTCAAAAACTATTGCATTTTTAACAATAAAAAATATACAAAAAAAAAAAAAATACCAAGAAAAATTTCAACTTTATTATGTATTTATAATATATCTACCTGATCAATATATAATAAACAATTACTAGGTTTTAAATTGTGATTTAAAATGACAGTAAAAGATAAAACAAGTATATATTAAATGGTGTTATACCAAAAAAAAAATAATGCTAGAATAAAGTATTTTAATCAATTGAATTATAGTCCTTAATCACAAATAACAAATGCTTGAAATTGTTCCGTATGAATTTAAAAATGTCTAGATTTAAGGATCTTCTTTTTCTTCTTTTTTCTTTTCCCTTTTTCCCAACTATATGAGGTTGAACATCTTTATCCTACACTTCTGTAAAACTCTATCTTCTCATCTTTTATTTACTCACTCAGCTATGACACCTTCATGTCATCCTCTATTCTGTCTATACATCACTTCTTCGGTCTTCTTCTCCCTCTCATGTCTTCTACATTTATTTCGATAGCCACACGAAATATCATTAAGTCACCTTTCCTCATAATATGACTGAACCATCTTAACTTATTCTTCCTCGTCTACAATTGCTGCCACTTTTGTGACCCCTAATGAATTAATTTCATTTAATTTCTTATTCTATCCTCTCTAATCACACAACTTGACCTTAGCATTCGATATCTGCTACACTAACTTTCTGTTCTGTTGTATTATACAGTGCCCGACATTCCGATCCATAAATCATGGGCCTCAAAACTCCTTTATAAAATCTACCGATTAATCTCAAAAGTATCCTTTATTTGTGTACCTGACACATCTCTTCACTTGATTCATCCATATATAATCATATTTCTTATATGATTTTAAAAATCATCATTCTTTTTGATCACTGATTCTAAGTACTTGAATCTATTTATTTCACAAATAATGGATACAAACAAAAAAAAAATTAACTGAAGGATATCCTATTTTAATTTTATTATTCTGTTTTAAATCAATCAATTATACCTGGGAGTTAATAGTTTTTATATTTTTAAATTTTTACCTCGAAGATATTTTGTATAGTTAATAACATAATAATTATTGAATTAAATATTTTAGTGTTCGAACATTCATATATATTTTATATTAATAAATATTTAGGTAGGTATACACACTAAACATATTTACATTTTTTTTTAAATAAAATCAACTACTTGAAGTATAAATGGATATCCAATTAAAATGAATATGAAAAACCCTGATTCATGTTTGTTTTGTAATATGAAAATATATAATTGTGTATAAAAAATTCATCAACCACACACATTTATGAATATAATTTTCTAATTGAATAATGTTAAAATAAATATTTATTCAAGCAATCAAAATTACTAACACCTGGCATCTGCATTATTTTCTTGGGAAATACAAATTATTCCACAAACACTTGCAGACTGTAATATCAAGTTATAAACATGTTATACCTATCTAAAATATAATGTTTAAAATTGACAAAATTAACTAATGTTAGTTTATACTACAATAATACATTTAAATAAAATTACTAAAAGGCGTAGTTTAATCTCATTAATAATATTCTAAAGAGTAATTTTCAGTTAATTTTCTTATTTTTATATTGGTATATTATATTCTCCAACATTGAAATATTTGTTGGAAAAAGAATAATTAAAAATTTTATTTACATCGCAATTTTTATACTCCTAACAAACTATAGGTATCCTGCATTCTAATTAATAACGTCGGCTTGATTTTGACAAACCAAATCCATACATGTATTTGGAGCTACTGAGAAAAAAAGTATACCCTCTATTTTTTATTTTGTTGTTAGTTATATATAAATTCATCTCTGTCAATTGTTATTTTGACCATTAAAAGGTCTGTTATTGGTTTAATAGGCAAGGGTTTTCTGAACACCCTTAATTACCGTGTCATATATAAAACAAAGCAAACCATAGGGTGGATTTTTTTCATTTACAACATAAAATTGTTGAGAGGAAAAGATATGTGCACTGAAGTCTAAAGAGTTTCCTTGGGGCCACATCTGTTGGAAAGGTCCCGGGAAATCTGGCAGGTAAGCGAAAAAAATGCGCACGCGCCAGCAAACACACACAACCGAGGAAAATATGCTCCGTACCTGTTTGACTGCTGTCGCGTAAACATCTTTGAAAATAATAACTTATCAACGTGTCAATGTATATATATTATAAATATAAATATACACATTTTAAATTGCAAAGAATTAGTGCATAAACGAGTTTTACAATACAATCTACAATTATTAATACATTATTTACTGGATAACAGTTGGTTAAATTAACTAAATGAATTTATTTGGTCGTTGTATTTTTCTTTCCGTGACAAATAATGGTAATAGTTCAGTAAATTTAAATGGCGATTAGTAACATTTAAAGTTTAAATACTTTTTTTATGCATCCATCAGACGAAGTCTTACAAATATAACAGCTTGACAGTTATAGCAATTCTAAAACACTATTTCATTCATAATTTCTTGTTTTATTTATTCTCACAAATAATATTCCTCTATCTGTTACTCAAAAAACTATTGTGTGCTTAAAAGATAAACTATACAAAAAAAAATTAAATGCAATATATTTAGATATATTATTTTATTGTACGCAATTTATAACTTCTATATAACATTAAGGATTTCAGACTTAGAATAACTATTGTTATAAAAGCAATGCCCACCTTATTATTTGTGCTTGTTTACTGCATTTTCTTAAAAACACTCTTATTTCTCGTCCTTGTTTTTTTTTTTTTTTTTTAATATTATTTTTCTAAAATAATTAACGAAATTCCGTAATTATTTTCTCACTGTATAATAATGTATATATATAATATTTTTGTTAGCTTTGAAGTTTGATATTATTTTATTATTATTATTTAAGAATATAATATAACAAAGATAAAATATTTAGTATTAATAATTTTTAATTTTTTAGAAAATTTAAACGTGATTAATAGGAAAGCAATATAATTATTATCTATCAGAAGAATCATTTAAAATAAATAAATGAAATAATTAATATTTTTAAATTTAATCCTTTGCTAGACTTAAGAATTAAACTGTATTATTAGTCATAAAATATAAATGTATACTTATAATAACCTTTATATAAAGCACACCATAATATAATAATTTATTTCATATTATATAATATAATGCATTAACGAATTAACTTAAGAACGATTTAAATTTCCAGCGAACGTTATGACAACGTTTATCGCAAATTCAAATAAAACAAAGGAAATTTATTTATCATTTAAATTTTAATTTATACACATTCTATTTGAATTTGAAACTCGGTGCGCAAACATAATACGGGTACCTGTGTATAATTGTATTACTTAAAACTTGTATTTTTTTAAATACTTAAAGATATTATTATTTTATATTATAATGTAATATAATTTATTTTGTAAAATTAGAAAAAAAATGTATTTGTCATCATGTAATGAAAAAAAAAAACATAAATATTATTATATTTTAGAATGTTTAGATAATCATAATATACATTCAATATAATATTATTTTAAGTATAAAACATTTTAAAATTTTAACTTTTCCAAAAAAAAAATCATGTATAGTTATATTTGTCTTCTAAGTTTAATATAATATCTTATATTTTCAATAACTACCATATTATCAACAAGTTAAATTACATTGTGCATGCGATTTTCAAGTTAAACACGTTTTGATATTCAAACATTGTTATCTATTTAATTATAATAGTTATTATCTAAATAGGTACATAAATTATTTTTTTCTGCTATACGCCTATACTGTAGGTGTCGAAGATACCACTCATTGAGTAGGTCATTGTAATGGATATTATGACAACAAAATAACAATTTAAAATATCCATAAAAAATAATCGTGTCAATATATTTCTGATATTTTTAAATTGTTGTTATAATGAACTATCCAGGCACTTGTAATAATTTTTCAATTTTTTTGGTCACACATAATACTTTTTATTAATATCTATAGACAATAAAAATCAAATAAATTCGAAATAATCATTAAGCATATATAATTTAAATAAATAGTAGAATATATCAAGTATCTATGATTAATATTTTTTGAATTAGGTAAAACCAAATATCAAAATTTTTTTAATGAGAAATCATTATTATACGGATGAATATTCAATGTCATCAACTTTTTAACTTAAAATGCTCATAAAAAATAACTATTCAACTATGCTCAATTTTTTTTTTATAAGTTTTGTAAGAAATATTTATTAAACACCTTAGATTAAATTATCAAATCTTAGGTATGAATATTAAATATATTAAATATTATCTATACGTATAACATATAATTTAACAAATTTTTAAGTACAAAACTATTTAAAAATGTTCGTGATTTTGTCGAATTTTGTAAAAATTAGAAGTTTGAATATTTATAAAAAAAAGTTTTTTTTTGAGGTTTTTACACAGACAAAAAGTGTAATAGTACATAAATAAAAAAAAAGTCAAACGTCTATATATTATATCAAAAAATTACAAAATATTTTGAAGTGGTTATGATGCATAGTAAATGTTTATATGAATATTGATATATTTTGTATTTCTGTAGTGTTATATATTTAAAATTAAAAATTTAACATATTTTGGTTTTCATTTAAATAAATAGTCATAGTATCTACGTTACAATATTTGAATCTCTGATTTAATTAAATAAATTGTTTTTAAAATCATTTATTGATATTTAAATAATTATGAAAAATATTTTAATTTTTTTGTATTAGCCTTGTGACTTCATTAACATGTTCCTGGATAATATTCGCTGTATTGAAATGTTTACTTGTCCAAAACATTCTGTGACCTGCAATGTGTATACTAATATAATGTATATTATATATATAATGCATAATATAATACATATATATGCATATACGTCCAGCGATAGTTCTTAGCTGTTAAGTTTAAACAAAACTTTGATTAAACTTAATATATGTAATATATATAGTTTCTATAATAAATACCATCAATTTGATGTCAACGAACTTTACTGCAGTTACCGATTAAGCGTTCTATTTCATCACTTTTGGTAACTACTATCATGCGCACCACGTTTATAAAACAAAAGTTCACAAACACACACACACACACACACACACACACACATGTATAAATGTTTTTTTTTTTCATTAAAGTTGAAGAAATCGTGCGACGTGTAATATAAGTGAAAGGTTATGCTCTGAATGCCTATGAATTCGATCGTTTTAACGCCCTGACTGTATATATTATAAATTATAATGTTTAAATCGAATAATATCATTGGCAACCTTATACTATATTAATAATATACAGCATGGTCCACATCAAGCACGATAAGTCCTATTTTATCATCCAACAACGAATTCATGCAAGTTCTGATTTTTAGAATTTTTCAGTTTAGATGCGGACTAAACCAACTAAGTACCTAGGTAATGACCTATTTTAAAAAGTATTAGTGTCCTGTAGCGATGCAAATGTATTATTTTTGTCACATGAGTATCACTTTATTTTACTGGGAATCTTCAAGCAGAATATATTTATATTTTTGAAAATGTCGATGTAGATAATACCTAAGTCAAAAATCTAACCATTATTGTTATTACGATTGATGTTGATACTAAATTATTCCATGATAATAAATTAGACGATATGGTTATAGATTTTATTTAACACGATACACTGTACTAAATATCTTTAAGAATTTCAAAAATTTGAATTTAAGTATAAATGTATAATCAAAGTCGAAATGGTGGGAGGGGGGTAGGGATGGCACGTCTGGTGAATCGCGCTATAATTCTGTATTTATTGTGTATATAATATGTGATATCGCAATATTAAACACGTGTGCATTTTTACATTGGACATTTCACGTTGTACATTATAACTAAAGGTATTACAGTATTTTAACACCCTACGTCACCGCTGTGGCTGAATAATTTTATCCTCGCGTACATGCTGCGGGAGTTTTTTTTTTTTAAACGTATTTTACTTCTTTTTGGACAGCGGTTTTAAGTATTTTTTAACGCTGTCTCGAAAGTAATTGGTTGGTTTAGGATGGAATCGATTTAGCTATATATGGGCTGAAAACCGACCCGAGGGCATACAAGCTGCGACGCGGAACACCCGGTGCGTGAGATGCCGTCGAGACTTTTTGTCGTCTGATATAAAAATACGCGCAGAGTTGAAAAAAAAAAACTCTGGAAATGTTCGGGACAGTTTTTGCGAAATGCGTTTGATTTGTTCGTCGCCAGTACGGAAAAGTCTCGTGCTTCCTCGATTTTTACGGAATAGGTTTCTACAAAATTTTTCCGCCCACGAGATAAATACGACATCGCGTATTGCACGTACGGCTGCTGCCGCATTGTTCATCACATAAAACACGGGTCAAGTGTCTATATTATAATATAAACGATGAAGGTGTATATTTTTTTTTTGTTTAAAATTGTTATTACATTAAATCATTCAAATATCATATAATTTATTACTTGACATTTTTTTTTTTTATTCGCGAAGGTGTTCTGACAGCAATTTAAACGTCGTAATATTTTCACGTTAAAATATAAATTTATAATGGGAGAACAATATAATATGGCCGATGAAATGCTAATGGGACTGCGGGAGTGACGGAGTTTGATAAAATTAATTTACAGAAAGATAAAAATTATTTATAAAACTTAATAAAGAAGTTCTTTTGTAAATTAAATTCCAAACATATCTCTAATGTTGACGTTATTTTAAAATAAAAATCGTCAAGTTTTCCGTAGGCGATGTTCTTTTACTTTATTAGATTAATATAGGTATATAGCTATAAACATGGTAGTAGTAGCAGGTATATATTTTATGGGTTATAAAATCTCCCAGAGGTAAATTTCAATAGACTTTTATACTCAAAGCACGCTATCATAAAAAAATAAAATCAATATAGGTACGTTTATGTTGATAGATGCATGACAGATTTATTCGAAACATTTTATGGACAGCGCTATATAACCTTACGAAAATACACTTATCTAAAATCATCAATTTATATATTATAATTATTGATCAACATTAATCATCAAAAATAAGGTTCAACTTGTGATTTAAAAAAAAAAAAAATAATAAGAAATGAAATCGATATGTCTAATATACATTATGGTTTTTAGTTTGAAAAAAATATGATTTCGACAAGTAAATATATTCAATTATCATTTTATAAAAGAATATATGAAAAAAAAAAATGTCGGTTACAGTGAACAAAATATATTTTCACTCTTTTGTAAAAATAATACTACTTTAGCTTTATTTCAATTACTATTGTTATCATAGGTCTAAGATATAAATATTTGTAACATTCGTTTTTGTCGTCACAATAATAAGAAACAATACACATGGTACACAAAATTCCGGTTCATTTAGTTAATACAATTAATATTTAATTTAATATACGGTACACAATAATACGTGATTGTCTTGATTGCCGGTCTATGTATATTTTGTTCCAATTATTTTCTAGTATAATAATTTTTAGTGTCTTATTTGTTCTCCACAATCAGTCACCAGAGTTTGCGTATAAGTAAATATACTTCGTTTTAAATGTATTCACGAGAACGAATGAATTCATATTATTTCTATACGCCTACAGGTATACTATCTCCCAGTAATGAGATTGGAATAAATAATTTTTATTGTCTGTGTACATTGCAATTCAATCAATATTTCCACGTTGTTTTGCCTATTGTTTCGTTTTTCCCGGTAATAGTACCATTATATGAAGTACTGAAAATAAATAAAATTGTGATTGAATCCAAACGATTTCGAATTTTCGTTTACATACAAGATAATAATAGTATATTAATTATTCTATAAAAAAACGTGCCAACGTACGATTCGTATTATAATAATATTCTCATTTAATTAATTGGATCAATTATTTGCGTACATGCATCTGTGTCAATTGTTAAATGAATGATTTTGTTTTTGATATTGTTCCAAAAAAAAAAAAAAAAATACATTCAATACTGCTGTAAACAAATAAACATGTATTTTAATAATACAAATCAAGATCATTAAAATATGAGAAATATAAGTACACAGTAAGTCAAAAAGAAACAAAACTAACGATATTAATGTATAAAGTAACATGGCCAGGAAACTTATTATGATGCATTAATTTAGAGGAGATTAAAATAATTCAACGAAAATACTTGCAATAACTCTAACACTGAAAATGTAGATAAATTAATTGTGAGGCCATGCACGGCTCACGATTAATTTCATCTATATCTTATTAGACGTTCAGAGGAGAATTTTGAATCTTGCGACGGGTTTAAATTTCATGCTGATAAGTGCAATATTATCAGTCATTCGTCTCACCTTCCCACGCATTTTGAATGTTACACAATAATGCAATTTATTACGTTTAGAAACTTGCGTCAGAAACTTTTCAACTTTTCAACTGACCTTTTTTTTTCTCACGAGAAATACATTTTCAACCTGCATCAAATAACTAATCTATGCTCATAGGTTTATCTGAACAACGGATAGAGAATATTACTACAAAACATTAATGCAGCTCTGAACATGAGTGTCCATTAAATATGTAATGAGTTCTATTATAAAACTGTTATTCCTTACCATTATACTATATTATGTAAAGTGGAGTACGTCATAATAATGATTAAGCGTTGTTTTGCGAATGTAATAACTTCTAACTCATAAATTTAATAATATGATTACTTGTTTTCGAATTGCAATAATTGTAATATTCAATTCAGACTTTTCATGTTAGATACAAATCTATAAACACTATTTTTCAAACATAGAATTAAGATATAATATAGAGTGATTCAAAAATACTCATCGCAATACGAATTGATATAACTCTACTACTGTAAATTACCAATGAATATGTTACATTGTAAAGATAAGACAGTCGAATTTATTTTGTTTTCGCCATTAATACATGTGTATTATGGGCGTTTTTAATTATTATTAAAGAACTTCTGTCAGTTAATATGAACAAATAAAAAATATATTGTCATGTGTGCTGAGTGGCCAGTAGAGTCATATTGAGCATTTTTAATACACTATATAAAACTTGATTATTTTAAGAATATTTTTTTTTCACCTACCATTATAATTAATACTTTCATTTCGAATAAATAAATTTTAATTTATTAACAGATAACATTAATGACATTTCTGATTTGTTAGGCTCATATTTTTCTTCTGTTTAAAATAAAAAATCTTTAAATGTCAATTACCATAGTCATATTTCTGATGCTGTTAATGTTCCTTATTTACAATTTATGTTCGGAGAAATTTTTTTATAGCTTAAATCAATCAGGTACTAATACTAGAAACCATCCTTTACAAGTATTGTGATAGTCTATCGACACCAATTTACTACTGATTTCAACTATCCTTTACTACTGGAATATTTCTTGATCGTAAGTTTCCAGTTTAGAAGTCAGTAATTAAAAGTTCCATTGTTAATTACCACCATGTTTCTGAGACTAGTGTTTCTACATAAATTAATAGAAAAATTAATTATACCCAAGCTATCATTAACATTTAATTAAATATTCCATTCAAATCATCGTGATTTTCGTGCTTCAAGATCTACCTCGACTAATTTATTAGTATTTTACACAGACCTTGTGGAACATATTGAAAACAGTGATCAAGATAATGCAATATATACTTAGCATTTGACACAGTTTATTTAAGATTATAATCAATTAAATAAAAATATTGGAAATTTTTGATCCTCTTTTGTGATGGTTTAATTCTTACCTATCATAAAGAACTCAACAAGTGAAAATACAAAATACGCTATTAAAAATCACGTAAAAAGTACCAAAGAGTGGCCATATTTCTCCACTTTTATATTTACATTTTGTTAACGTATTATGTCAATAAAAATAATTTACCAACACCTGACACTAACTAAATTATGATAAAATATGCCCTCAATAGCCATAATAGCCATAATTGACAAAATCATTTATTGACAAATTAATCAACAATTAGTGGATTGTCTAAAAATACTTACAAGAATAAGTTGTAATGTCCCTTCCCACTCTATCAGAAATCAACCTATTATACTGTCTTATAGATTATCACTACTATTGACTATGACTAAACGACAATTAATATTAAATAACTCAAGTCGATATTTTTTTTCATTAACTTGCCTACATTTGTACATATTTGATTAATTTATTAACCTTATGATACTAAAAATGTAATTAACACAAATAATATTTAGTCTCATAATATATGCGTTTTCTTTGTTGCATACCTACGTTATTACTAAAGAGCGGATTTTTAGGAAGTTTAAAAGTTAAAACTATTATGCTAGTATGCTCTAAAAAACCTTAAAATATTCACTTAATATTCTTTGAACATGTAAAATACAGGGTGATTTATTAAGCGTAAAACATTCATTATCTCAAGAAGTATTGATTTTTTTCAAATATTTTTTTTTCAAAATTGTATAATTGTTTAATATTTTTCACCCTTGTATTTATTAGATAAACAACTATCAACTTTTGATTTTAAAATGGCAACCCATTCTAAAAATGTGATAATTTAGTAAGAATTTTTTTCTTATGAATTATGAAGTTCAAATTTTCATTTATCATTAATTCATTGACGAGATATAACTCCTCAAAGTTGGGTGGTTTTGGGAGCTGTTTATGTGTAAATGTGTTATATCTAGTCAGTAGATACCGCAAAAATTAGGACTTGTATGCCTTATGGTAAAAGATGTTACATTTTTCAGATCAATTCAATAAGTATATAAACTTAAGTTGTGCCCCTAAATATATTTTATAATGCTCATTTGGCAGGATTCACACAGATCGCCCCACTAAAGATTTTTGCAACACTAGTTATAATAATACTTATCAATTACAAAGACCAAATATTATAAGTAATAAATTCGATATCGTTCGATCACAAGGTATATCGGTGATATATGTATAATCGTTGTACTATTATATCTTGGGGTTGAACAGTATCGAATTTATTACTTATAACTTCTGGTCTTTATAAACGATAAGTAATATCATGACCATTGACCAGTGGCACTACTAGCGTAGGGGAGAACTATGCAAAATACTGCTAAATGGGGTATTTTGGGGCATAACTTAAGCTTACCTGCTGTACTTACTGAATTGATTTGAAAAGTTTATTATCTATTACAATGAAGCACAAAAATCCCAATTGCTGTGGCCTGCGGTACTGACTAGGTATAACACAAATACACACAAATACCTCTCAAAACCGTTTAACTTTGAGGAGATCTATCTCGTTAACGAATTAACGAAAAATGAAAATTTGAACGTGATAACTCATAAGAAAAAAAGCCTTACTAAATTATGGCATTTTTAGTATCGGCTGCCATTTGAAAATTAAAAGTTGATAATAGTTTACCTAATAAATATAAGAGTGAAAAATATTAAACAATTATATAATTCTAGAACGTCGTAGATTTAAAATTTTGAAAATAAAAATTGATTTAAAACGGGAATACTTTTTGAGATAATGAGTATTTTACGTTTAATGATTTACTCTGTACGCTAAAAATATGATTTTTTTTTTTTATTTTAAATAGTTTATAAATTTGGATACACGTCACCATAATAAGGAATATGTATTGTATATACGATTGTTATATTTCGGCATTTTAAACAATAAAATTGAATAAAACAAAATTAAACTCAAAAACGTTATAAAATAAAAAATTATGAACTATATTTAATACTGTTAATAGTTACTTCGAATTGTTTTTATCATTTTGAACATTTATCACGTATAATCATAGATAATTAATATTATCGCCCGCTAAAATATCTTTATTGTCTATGGTATAATCACGGTCGGAGAGAACCGTCACCAACATTACCTATTTGGTACCTACATAAAGTACCCATTTGATTACTAACAAGAAACTGAATAAAGTTTATCATTCTTAAATCAAATAATTTTTTTTTCCTGTGATGAGAAATTAACAAAATATATATATAATATTTTTTCACGAACAATAATACAATATATTTCAAAATATAAAAAATGGGCTGAATATTAACAAAATATATGATTTTTTACGTACAATAATACAATATATTCCAAAATATAAAATATGAATATTCTTCAAACTCCAAAATACGCTTTAATATGTAAAATAAATTATTTTCTAAGAATTCTTTAATAGATAAATCGTTCATATTTTTCATCCTCGTTGTGTTGCTTAAAGTCAATAAATATATGTAAAAACCTAAAAATCTGCTCTCTAGTTATTACACATTATACCATCAATAAGTCGAATTTGATTATATACTAAACTAGCTGTTCCACCCAGTGTTGCCTGAGCCAAATATTAAGTTGAGATTAACCTGAAGTGATTTATATGCATTTAAACCACCTAGGTAGGCAATCCACTGTATTAGATCACGGACAATATGCGAGCAGTAAATTATCAGGTAGGCAATACACCTGCGGTGGATTGCGGACCCCATGAAGTGCGTTAGTGAGTGAAATCAGAATGAGGTATAAAAAACATTGCGACGGTTGCCGAAGATTTGTTTTTTTCAATAAATTTATTTACAAAAATATGTATATGATAATGTATTCTTACTAATTATAATAGTTATAAATGTGTAACCATTGACAACCTTATAAATAAACAGAGATTGGTGGTATAGCAACCATTTATAAACAAATATTTCCATCGTAAATTTCAAAATCCCTGTTTGAGCACATCCCGGGATTGGGTTTTTCCAAAATTTTCTTTCGTAAAAACTATCTCCTGGAAATTACGAACAATTGAAAAAAAAAATTGAGCGAAATCGGCCCAGCCGTTCTCAATTGATGAATTGTTATACATTTTTGGCCGAAACCGCCTGCGCGAAATATCGTACTAACCTAAGAGGCCATAACTCCGGAACCACATATTGCACAGCGTACAAACTTCACAGAAACTATCTATATATCAATCTTAATATGCACTGAAATTTTTATCGAAATCGGTTAGGTGGATCTTGAGTTATAAAATTTATTCAAAATGTACACTTATTTTTATATATATAGATATATAGATACATTTTTCTATAATTTCTATTTTTCTTTTTCTGCATAAATAACATTAAAGTAATGTGTTAATTTGAGTAAGGGTTATATATATTTGAATAAGTTATTAGCATCGTGTTAACAAAAGCAAACATAGTTTTTGGTATGGGCTAAAAGTTTTATACTTATTGGGCCGGTCATTACTATGCCCTACTTTAGCAAATATTGTAATGACGCCAATGGTATCATCGAAGTTCCTTCACTAGGAATTTTCTTCATTATTTGAATAATGTCATTTTTTTCTCTCATCGTATTCACTAATTGAAATTTATAATAGATTGTGTAATAAAATTTTGTTTAAATTAAAAAAAATCGGTATCTTTAATCTATTTAAAAGATATAAACATAAATGCGTTATTACAGGATGAAAAAAACAAAACTTTTTTTTTTAAATTAAATAAAATAATAAAATTTAAATTGTTTTTAACTTTGGAAGACAATTTGTTAGTTAATTTTATTAATATATTTAATCAGTTTTTTAGATAATAAATCATAAAATATAAATTCAAACAAACAATTTCCATAATTATAGATACATAATTATTGGTTAAATTAAAATGGCGAGAAATGGTATCCCTCGGGTCATATATTTTACATTGTTTGTAAACTGTTAATAACTTACTAGTGTTATTATACAATTTATCTATTGAGGACATTACAGATTGATTATTCTATTGACCAAATTCTACATTTAAATACCCATTCACTCTGTATTGAATTTCGAATGTTAAAACCTATTGTAATTTGTCCTAGAAATGCTATTTTTAATGATCAAAAACGTGCAATTTATTTAATACACTTAAATATATTAATTGATTGTAATAATTGAATAAATGTAAAAAAAAAAAAAATAATCATTTAGTTGATCAAAGAATTGAATACTGAAATAGAATTATTAAAACCGATTAAATTGTCTATAAGCACCATTAGCAATATATTTTCATTTATGCAGTATGGCATTTGTCTGTTAAAATATTATTCGTTCTTGTTTAGTATTATGAATGTCGTAAAATAAAAGTGATAATTGAAAATTATAATAATTCTTAATCGAAACAATGCTTACTACAGTGATTGTTTTGAATAATATGAAAATTATTTTGACTAGAAAATAAATACAGAACTGTGTCACTAAAATTATTAAATCTTGATATATTATTATATGTATATGCATCCTATGAGTTAAAAACTACTAAACTTCTATACTTAGTTTAATGCCCCTACTCGTTCCGTCGTTGAATTATAATAATATAAAATAGTTTTTACAATAATATAATATCATTTTTAATATATTTGGTGGGTCGTGTTGTGCGGACAAGAGGTCGTGGAGGCGATATCGACAATACCATAATATAATATTATAATAATAATGTAACGTATAGTGCGTCATATAGTTCTTTTTCCTATATAGACCGTACAATGACCGCCTACATAAAAATAATAATATACACCTTTATAAATTATTGTCATCAACATTTGTTATCCGTGTAAGACGAGATCGGCGTTCTTTTATCAAAACTATATAATATCTAATAATATATTCTATAAGCGTACAATCGATTTCCTCGGCGACAATGGTGATATGGAAGCGATGGTGTGGAGAGAGGGTGATGGTTATGGGACGCTTTTGTATTGAATTAATTCGTGTAATAAATTAAAATGATCTGCTAAACGGTGACGCTGATAGCAGAGGCGGCGACGGTACCACGACAATTGATCGCGTGACAACTGGTCGGGCGCACTGCGAGAATAATAATTGATGGCCAACTGCTATTAAACTGACTGTAAACCGTTTAGACTACTTGTACAGGTTGGACTTGCAGCTGCAGCATAAAGCTACACGGTTTTTATATCACAGGATATACGCATAATAATAATAATATATACTAATACGTACTCAGCAGCGTACACAGAAATGTCCGACGGAGGGTGTGAGGTTAAATCATTGAAATAATATATTAGGCGTATATATATATATATATATCTTTCATATTTAAAATTTTCACGTTTTTATGTAGTAAAAAAATTCCAAGGAGCGATGGATCCTTACCAATGTGCCCACGTCACGTAGGAGTATTATTTTTTTTACATTTTAATTGTGAGCCCGAAACGCACTAAACATAACGTCTAAATAGATCCGTCGGTGAGTGAATAAGTGGTAGATAAGTAAAACGTTAATAATTGGACATTATTATTTTACTGATTGTAATGTACAAACTAAAATTTTAATAATCGCAATAATGTTCCATCCATAGTCATACATATTATATATATATATATATATACATATAATATGGTGCTTCGTAATTGCATGCCTTCGTGGGATATACCTACCTACGTATAATAAATACTATAAACATTTATTTTATCGTCATTGTATGCACTTTGTGTAAGTAGAACTAAACTCAAAACATAATTTTAAATTTTGAACTTTTAGTTATATCAGTCCTAATCTGTAATGTGGAAAATATACGTATGTTACGTATATTTTTATTTAAATAATAAATTATTATTAGAAGATAATCGTCATTACTCATTAGAATATATTTTTTTGAATTTTGGTTAAACAAAATTAACTTACAGCTACAAATTGACTATTTAACACTAAAATGTTTATTTTTTTTTCAAATCTCTAAGTTCAGAATATAAATAAAACAACGATAAGTAAAAATATAATTATATGATACCTATAGGCCATGTGATTGAACTTGGAACTTCCTTTTAATAGATGGCACGAAATTCGAAAGCGCCTTTAACAATATTGTAAAGTAGGTATACAATTTATATTACAACTCATATTTTGTCTCTTAAAAAGCAGTGTACTTTCAACCGAATAATTTCAGAGAAGTTTTATTTTATATAATATTATATATATTTTTTTTAATAGACCATATATTTTACAAAAAAAAAAAAAAAATGTTACATTGGTCAAACTAATATTTATTTTTTAATTTAGTAAGTAGTTTAGGTAGTTCATCGAGTTTAAGCTTCGAAACTTTGTTTGAATACCAATAATACATAACATTTTTAAAAAATGAGTTTTCAAATACTTATTTTTTTCTAACACTTAACAAATTTGGCTGATACCCCGAAAACACTTTTATATACAAAATTTTCTGTGCATGCATTTAGTATGTCTAATATATCTCAGTAAGTTTCGATGAAAGACTCGCGTAAATTCACATTATTCTCGAAACAATTGACTATATAAATCAACATAACCACGTCTTCTCACCAATATGTCAATATAATTATAGTATACGTATTATAGAGACCACGATTTGTACGACCAAACAACCAAATGATTTAATAATCATTAATGATGAATATCCAGTTGTGTGTATATATATATATATATAAATAAATAACACGTATTTGTTATAATTTGTTTACAATCAATATTATTGACTTTAAGATTAAATAATAAAATAATTGTTACACCAAAACGAAATACACTGTCCACCAGTCGTATTTTTAATAATTGATTATTATTATTTATAGTCGTTAAACACTGTAGAAAGCATAAAATGGTTTCTCGTTTTGAAGCCGATAAGTCTGCAATATTTTAATTGCATTGCCCTCAGCCGCCGACCGCTTATACTTAACATTTTCGTTGGCGTTAGTTCGTAATCACCCGAGGCAACCGCAGACACACGCACACAGGCGACGGCATAATATTATTATAGTATCTGTGGTGAATTATTTTTGTATTATTCAAATGTTGTTGTGATTGTTATTTTTACATCAGTGGTATTGTTAGAATAGTCGAGTCGCACGATTGCGGACAGACTTTTTGAAGCGTTCCACCGTTTTTTTTTTTCAAATAATTTAATGACGTTTTGCCGTTTTTAAACGCCACGTCTTCATTATTTTCATTGTACGTTTGCAACCGTACCTATGTGTGCACAAATCACCACTGGTCTTTTTATAAATTGTGAACACGAAAATCCCCATCATTATTATAAGTATTATAATATTTTAATTTTTCACTAATCGCCAAATTGTTATTTATTTTATATCCCGCAGTTTTTTATACCTAAACAATGCAATTGTGTTTTTTTTTTTATATGATCAATTATATCATTCCTTATATGGTCATTATTGTGAAATTGTATTATAAAGTAGATACTTACAGGTAGTGGCTGGTTACTTCACACCGATATACTACGATTGACTATACCATTATTATTATAATTATATATTTAATTATATTATATCTAGTAGGGCCTATTTATAACATTACTTTGTGTTAGGCCAAAAGGGCTATTATACTGTTAACAATTATAACATACCAGCTCTAATGACCATTATTATTATAATATATTGTTCAACCAAAAGGGATATTTATTATTATTATTATTATGCTATTTGTCACGTACCACTAATAGCTCTACAAATTTATTATTTTTTTATATTTCTCTTATGAGTTTCAACTGTGTCGCTGTGGTTTATATTATGTGGTGTTGTATTTTACCATATCAGCTGTTACTATGTACCTAGTAATAAACATTTAGGTATAGTTAACATTTACCCGCTTTATACATTTATCCGTTGTTCGTAATTAGTTACATAATATTGTTAAATATATGTTACGATACACATATGATACATACACACCCACACTTTTTATTTTCGCTCAGTCTATTCTATCCACTTATCCATTAAGTTGAATACATACACCACATACAAAAGTATTTTGGTAATTGTTAATTCTCGAAAAGTATTTAGGTAACTTGCACACATAGTCTATACTTGACCCGTAAGTACTTCTCTATGAATATAATTTCCATATTCTGAAAGGAGCAAAAGTCTTTAGTAAGCAAAGGTTTTTCAATGAGATGTCCATTTTTCTTTTACGTCAAAAGATTATAGTAAGTAACTAAATTTAAAATATTGATTCAGCACCAGTTATATAGATTGTCAGTTAATAAATAAGTAGAATTTATTTGATATTTTCCATCAATTTTCAATTTATAATAATAAAATAAACATCAAACAAATTTTATGAACAAGTAATAGCATACATATTTTATTTTATTATTTTTTATATCTTTTTATAAGTAAATGTCCATTTTATGAATCATTTTCGAAGTTTGAAATTGAAATAGTCAAATATTAAAATGTCGCATCGAATGGCATTTGAAAGAATGTATTGATAAAATAACTCCAATTTCTCCACGATGAGAGATGTGCACAATTTATAAATCATCAAACAGACAGTTTTTTATAATGAAATAAAAGTATTTTTATTTATATTCAAAACTGTACAAAAATTGTTTTCTAAATCTATGGGTGTATCACAATAGAGTACACTATAAATAAGTAATAAATTAACCAACTGCCTATCAATTTTAATCAGATTAAAGGTTGATTACTTTTATTTGATTATTATATTACATTTACTATATGTATGTTGTAATTGTATACAGTACTTTATTTAAATTTTAAATACTTTAAGTTAATATGTAATTTATATAAGTAGTTTAAAAATCATTGGCATTTCTCTAAATCCAACAGTTTTAATTTAACTTTTGAGAACCGACTAAATATTATTTAATTTAATTAACAATAAAAATAATAATAAATAAATACCAGAGATGGTGAAAACAATTAATGTTTAAATGTGACTGTGATTTATAAATTTCGTATACAAATTATGTTGTTTTATTAAGTTTTTTCTACAAACATTTTTTTAACGTAAGTACAGTACCTAAGTTTAGTATTTTAATTGGATTATTATTGATGTACAAACTTTAGTCTCAATAAATACTTTTATTTCAGCCCATTACTTGTATGTTTACTATAAAAAAATAAAACATTTTAAGCCCTGTTTCCATTTATATGGAACGCTATTATTGATTTGATCATTTCGTGTCTCTAAAATTTAAATTTTTAAAACTGTACGTGAGCTCGTCGGCCTACTAATTAAAAATAAATAAAATTGCAGTTTTATATAGGTGACTACGATTTTCATTTAATGTTTAAATAAATTCTCCTTTACTAAAAAATTGTTTTTTTTTATCTAGTGACAGGACATCACTCATATACAACATTCAACTATTACGCACAATAACTCAAATACTCGAGCTACATTTACACTTTGCAGTGACGTACGTCAAATACTCAAATTGCGTTGGTGGTTGTTATAACAATATGTGTGTCGATCTTTTTTTTTTTTTTAACTGTAGTTTTTAACGTTAATTTTCCATGCTGCCACTGCTCGACACGATTTCTGTAACAATTAGTGCATTCTTGATAGACCTTACGCCCTTGTCGATAATACATTATACGCGTTGTTGATAATTAATAGGCGTAGTTAATTTATTTGTGGTGGAAAAGGTACAGATAGCGGTAAATGTCTAAATTCCGGGCTTTATTAATTGACATTGGTAAATTCTAAGATATACAAAATAATAATTCAGTCAATCTTTAAACGATTCTTGTAGTTCGGGCTTTTATAAACGATAAGTGGTTAATCTTGGCGGATGATATATTATATTATGATTAAGGTACGAATTAATAGGTATTAAAAAAATATATTGAAGAACAAAACAACGTCCATATCAAACGTGATGAATATAAAATTAGTATTAATAAATATAAATGAATTTATATAAAATAACATAATGTTATTTCAATAATATTTATAATCATTATATTAATAATATTATCGATGATTTAAAATTATGAATTTGCTTGATTGTTGTACTATTGCAGGGCCTATAAGATATATTTTTTAATTACATATCTAGTTATTTAATTTCTTCTTTAGTTATTTAAAACTTGTCATCAGGTTTTTTAAATCATAAATTGTATAATAAAATGATTATAATACAAGCAAAATCTGAATATAATGAAATTATACGAAATAAAAATATAATATAATTTATGAGTGCATGCTTTATAGATATATTAAATGGCGGTCATTTTTAGATTTGTAACGAAGCAATGGTGTATCATTTATACGAATCAAAATCAAACGATGAAGCATAAAATTGTATACAACTTAAATACTTTTTTCTTATTCGAGAGTATATTGGAATATGAGTATAATATTTTTGCCGACACGTAGTTTTTAACTACAACGTTACAACGGAAATGGCGTAAATGTTGGTTATTATTCTGGTCTCCTCCCGCAACCACCAACCACCACCAGCACATCTAACGCCACCACTGTACTTAAAATCATCATTATCATTATCATCATCATCATCATCATCATCGTCGTCGTAGTCGTCTTCATCACCATCATCATCAACACACTATACCTGCAATATCGTAGCCCGTTGGGTTACGTGACTTATGACAACGTTATCCACTCACCACTGTCGGCACCGTTCATTAATATCGTTTCCGTTTAAATGTCACCCTAATGTCACCAGTACAACTTTACTGCATCTCTACCCAAACATTCACACACACACACACACCACGTTTACTGCTCATAGCTCGTAGAATATGATAGCATTGCATTCCACATAATATCATTATTATTACTATTTCGGACCGTTTGTAGAGGTAGGACGCCTAATATGAAGCTGGAAGCTATCAAATACTAACGATAATGTTATCGACGGAACAGCGAGCTAGTATTAGTGGCAAGAGGGGGGTAATAGAGACGGAAAGAAAAAAAGATAGATAGGGTGAGAGAGATGTGTTTGCAAATTATTGCAGTGCGCGATGACAGTGGTGAAGGAGTCATCGCGGCGTACAGTGACAATGAAAACACATTGCGAATACGGCAGACACACACGTTAATGAATTAATGTATATAAATATATTTACACACTAGAAACATACACACACACACACACACACACACACACACAGCCACTCGACGGTACACACATGATTATGAACTTCTGATGGTTGCCCTGGATACATCGGTCGACGGGCGCGCCGAAGGCCGCGTGGCGTGGCAATCGTTATTTTTGTGTTGCACGCGCGTTGCCCCGTAGGGATCATCGATATTATTGTAACGAAACACCCCGTTCATGCCGTATTTTTGCGTAATATGTTTTATATTCAGATTTTTTGGATTTCCAAAGCATGTGATTTTTCTCATTATAACATTATACATATAATATGCATATCAATTATAATATCATATTGTGCAGGCGGGCGTACTATACACGCGTTGTTCGTAATAATTTCGAAATAACTCCCAATGTCGTATTTTAATATTGTGTTGTATTTATGTTCTCCGTTCGTGCGTAAAAACACACGGTTTGACAGATGATCTCCGGAAAAAAATCTACCTGAGGAGAATAAATTGTGAAAAAAAAGAACAAAGTTCAAAATTAACCATAAACGTCGGCTCAATGAGATGTGCTTGTTGTTTTCAACCTTTAACGCTACAATTTCCTGGTACCTACCTGTTGAAGACAATTTATAAGCAACTTATTTCGCGCTACTTTCGTACAAAAATAAGTTTATAATGTTCAGAATGAATAATATTCACATAGAAATAAACGTCAAAACTTAAACCGTTCATATATATTTTATTTTTTTTATTTATTATGGAGCCATAATATTTGTGAGTACCACCTACCTATATATTATATTTGTCGTTTCAAGCAAATATTACAGAAATAACATAGTTCAAACCCAAAAGGTTTAAATGAAATCATAATAAATTAAACGTACAATTACTTTATCGATAAAGAAAAAAAAATTAAAACAGAATGTTGGACAATAATGTTCGTTTATTTTTTCAATGTTAGTGTTATTATGTATCTTATTAAATACAGTAAATAAATGATAATTATTTATAACAATAAAATCAATTAATATTCAGTGACAGAAAAAAAAATTATTTTAATGACTCACTTTTAAAGCTTACTATAAAATAGCTTGAAATACATTTTTTTTGTTTATGTTTCTGTAAAATAAATTCCGTTATTAGTACGTTTTATAATAATACAATCTTATAAATAAAAAAAAAAATAATTATAATCTTCGTTATTACGGAAAATATACTCTCCGATAGGTCGAATAAAGCCATGATAGTGTGTGTGTGTGTGTGTGTGCTAATAAATTGAAAAAAACTTTATTTTACTGATCAAAACGAAACAAAAAAACTGGATACCGAGAATACCAATTACTAGAGTTACAAAGTTGTTCGCTAATAATACATTTGTGCTGAGAACCAAACGAGATGTTGTAGTATGAAAAGCAGTGTAGTGGTCGGACCGTACTGCGTGGAGTGGTTTTCGAACACAAATATGAAAACATTGAAAACCCTCTTTTATGCAATATATCAACGTATCTAACAAAAGCGATCATGCGTCTTCCCTCAAATATAGTACCTAGTTGGCAAAACCATTTCGCTAGATGCCATATAATATTCATTTATGGATAAAAACATTTGCTTTCCGTAATAAATTCTGTATGGTCCAACTATTCATTTGTAGATAATGCGGATTACTACTGTATATGCGAATAGTAGTTTTCATAATTTTTACATGTGGTTAAATAACACATTTTAATACAAACAATAAAACATGATCTCGTAGCATTTCCAATGTTAGGTTTGCTGCCTAGCATATTCTGTTTACTTAATATACTAAAATATTGTTATGCCGAGTCTTTGAAGAAAAAAAATGGGCGTATTTATCAACATGCAGTATCTACCACTTTTATACAAAGTTATTTTAAAAAGTATATGAGTAAATAGTATTTAACTCTTTCAGTCAAAATAACATAACGTTTGTCGTATGCCCATTCTCAAAAATCACATTTCCGGTCAAGGTAGTACAAAAAATAACTTATTATTTTCCAATTACTAAAAAATTACATCGTCGCATCAATCGTTGATATAAATAGTTCTAGTAACTTATCGTGTGTATATGTGTGTTACAGTGATATATATGCATTTAATTGAAAAGCAATCTTGAGCTTATTTACGTGATTTTTTAGGCTGTTTGCATTGAACAGTAAAATAGATAGTGAGCTATTAGTATATGAGTTATTCGTTGTTTTTGTTAAAAAGTGAGGAAATTACTTCAGTTAGGAAGGCAATCAATGAGTTGATAAGATATATTTATTCACCTATGAAAAAAGTCATAAGTTGAGTTAGATAAGAAGAAAGTATGGATTACGATGGTTGGCTAGAAGTAGCTTGAGTATATATTTTTGTGTGACTGGATTCGTTTTTTTGCGATAAGGTTGAGATTGGGTGGCTTTCTTTTATATTATAATATTTTCCATTAGATTTGATAGTATTGTATAAGAATTTACTTTTTGTGATAGGTGTTTTACGCCACTAAAGTTCCTTGTAGACATTGCAGCTTCAGTAATTAGCTGGGTGATCACCGAAGCATAACACACATATAGTAAGAAATTCGCGGGATTTGGTGCATTTAGAAGATGGATTAGGAGCGCTGCAATGGACACAGCGTGCTGGATATCCACAATACGCTCTGGTGTGACCGTAATCTTGACAGTTTAGACATTGGCCAATTACTTTTATTTTATAGGATTCTTCGATTTTTATTTTCGTATGCAGTAGGGAAGATAAGTGGTAAATTTCATTAGAATTGACGGTATGTTTTAGATTGACGAAAAACAGTGGAAATGGACACTTGCTAGTCTTGTGCAAGACCTTAGTGACTTGTGTAACCTCGTAAGGGCGTGTTTCGAGTTCAGGTATTATCTATTTTGTTGGGATAGTAGCGTGGAGATTACGAATAACTACTCTTGTAGGTTTGTCCTCTATTAGTTAAATGTGTGGTATTCAGCGTTCTTTTCTTTTAAATAATGGATTAAAAGTCTATACGTTTCTGGATTGGCGGTCTGTATTCTTAAATGGTCAGTGGCGGCTTTACAAAATAAATTATCGACTTCAATCAACTCGATTAAATCTGAACAGAAATCTGAAAAGTCCAGTATACCTTTCATAAAAATTTGGAGAGGTAGTTTGGTGTGGTCAGCGATGTTAGGTTCTTCGGGCACAATAGTTGTGTCGATAGCCATGTCAGCAGGATCAGTTTGTGTTAGTGATACAAAGCGATTATGTGTTGAAAATTTGTTTTTGTTTTTTGATTCAATATTTTTAGAAGAAGAAAGTTTGGAAGAAGTGAAGCCAGAGAGGAGCTTGAAAGATTATTTTTACTAATTGGCGTTGTCCAGTTGTTATTTGCAGAACTGTTCATATTGTTACACTGAGTGCAGTGGTCAGAGACACATTTTTATTAGAAATAGTAGATTGATTTAGGTGAGCAAGCCATAGACTGTTTGTGTTTTTATCGGGTTTATTTTTATTTGTATTTTATCTATGATTTATATTTAGATTGGGCGACATATTTTAATGAACAATGATCGCGAGTTCCTGAGTAACGAACACTATACTCTCAAAGGCATAAAGATAGTTGGGTAATCGCGTTTATTAATACCATAGAGAACTATATTTTATAAGCACAACGGAATAGTAAAACGTGAAATGAAACAACAAACTTAGATATCAAATTAATTGATAAATTTATTTAAACTAGCTATTAGCAATTTTTTGTACTAAATTTTAACATAATCGGATAATAAAAACGAAAACAGCAGCAAATTTTAAAGAGCTAATATAAAGATTAAAGACATGTGCTTCGTGGGCAGTGCGGACGGTGATTAATTTAAAAAAGTAAAAATATTAAATAGTTAAACTAAGATTATGTAAATTATATAGTTTAAATTAACGTCTAGACAAAATAAATATCATATAATAGTGTTGTTTAATTATCTGCAACTAATAAATAACGATACGGTAATGTTATTCTAATAATAATATTTACGTATATGTGATTAAAATATAATAATATTAATATTCAATACATATTGTGTAACACGGCGCCTTGTATAGACAAAAGTGCATCATGCCTGTGTAGCAGGCAGAATTCTAAAAAATTGAATTATTATGAATTTATGTTCGTTTTAAGGCTATTTTGTGTAAACGATACATTAAGCGACATGACAACTACTAAGTAGTTATCGTACATTGTAATCTTCGATTGTGCTTACTCCGGTATTGATATAATTGTTTTTTTTTCATCATACTGATGTTTGAGGTTTGTTAAGTGAACGACATTAATGAGCAGGAAATCTCAAAGAATCACGTTTGGACAACGTTAAATGTGGCTGTAAACGAAGTAATTTACATTCATCAATTTACTTCATTTTAAATGTTATTAATAATTAATATTTATCAAATTACAAAAATGAATATAAAATAATTATAGTAAACTTATGTGTGTGAACCTTATATGTGTAAGATTAATTCGCTGTGTATCAATTTAACATTTTTTTTCTGTATCTTACTTCTATGATGACGATGCTGCTGCATTTTACCCATTGTTATATAAACTTGTATGTACATAGTGCCATGAAGAATATTCTTTGAAAAACAAATGTTATGTGATAATAACATTTAAGAAGACGTTTGATTAAAAAAAAATACACTTGTATTCAATACACACTGAGTGTACTTGACATAGCTTGACATATTATTACTATTGACTTTTAAAATGAAAATGTAAGAGATAAACATCAATATGGTTTCATATGTATAATATAATATATATACATATACATAAAATATAGCAAGAAAAAACGTTAAAACATATTGGAAAATATAAGCGAGGGATTTAGAGAGCTTGTTGGGAAAGTAGTATTAATAGTGGCTTATGTGAATAAACTACTAATATCGTATTTTGAGTAGATCCTACAGTATATTAGACCTTTTCTAAAAAAAAGTATCGCACAATTTGAATGAAGTAAACAACTTTTCTGAGTATGGAATCTAAAAACTATTTTCTTAAAGTGACTGTATTATTTTTAACATTTATAAAATCAACATACACGTCATCAACAATAGCTAATAGCTTAAAATTATTTATAAATACTAACAGAGAGTTTTCAAATATTATATCACATTAAATGGTACGTGAAAGTTATGCCAATCTTAATTATTTATTTATATTAAAGATCAACAGTTTTACCTGATGGGTGTTATATATTTTTTATCCATGAGTTTAAACATAAACGAACCGATATTTGTATAATTTAGTATTTCTAATAAAATTGTTTTAAACAGCAGACACTTTTATTGTAATTAGTAGACTAGAGCTTTATTAAAAAAAAGTCGGCAAACCGCTCTGCTGTATATTATGTGTCGAGTGGATCACTTTTATAGATATGTTAAATTTGAATTCAATGATAAAGGTAAATCGTCGTATATAAAAAACGATTCTGAGTAAAGACGGTCTATCAGCCTACATAACTAAGTGTATTTTATAATATTACTATTAATAAAACAGTAGGTTGAAATATTTTTGCAGAAAACATGGCATTTAAAAATGCCGTCGAGTGTATAAAAAAATTATACTATACTTTAAAAGATTCAAGCACTTATAAAAAATATTTTTAAATTGCAACAAAATAACTAAAATTGTCCTTTTTCATTTATATATCCAATTTTGTCCAAATGTTAATTTAAAATGTCATAAAAAATTATTTTTTCAATATATATTTTTAATTTTTTGGTTAGTCTATAAACTATTTATCAAAAACCTTATTATGAATTTTATATTCTTAGTTACAAAAATTGAGCATTTTATAAATTTTTTAACCATAAAATAATTTGCAAACATTCAAGATTTTGATGAATTTGGTCAAAATTTTAACTTTAAATGCTTATAAAAAAAGTATGCATTTATACCTCAAATATTTTTAAACTGCATTTAAAACAACTTACAAAAAACCTTGTTTCAAATTTTTAATACTAAGTTATAAAAACTGAACATCTTATACATTTTTAACTACAAAACAATTTGCAAGTGCTCGATGATGAATTTTGGTCAAAATTTAAAATGTTAATGCTCATAAAAAAAAATTGTGTAATATATTTTTATTATTTTTGATCTGTTATTTTAACAACTTGAAGTAATCTTGTATAAAACTTTTAAGAAATTTAAACTAATGACATTTTTTTTATTGATATTTAAAGAAAAAAAAATTGAAAAAATTAAAAATTTCTACAATTAGCTTAAAAATTGTAAAAATATTTTTAAACTTTTTTGGTGTATAGAGAATGGTAATTTAAACGTTTTGTGAAAATTTCAAACATCTTAAATTATTCCTTTTTGAATTACATTAAAATAAGAAAATCGTTCCCGGAGAAAACGGGTGAATATCCAATATCTAATTTCAAACGCTCATAAAAAATTACTTTGACATTCTGATAAATTATTGTTTTTTTTTTAGAAAGGTAGAAAAACATATAGAAATCTTTATGTTGAATTTTCAAATCTGAGATTTCCAAATCAAAAAAAAAAAATGCACAAGTTTGTGATTTTTACGTATTTTCTCGAAATTTCAACTTTAGAAGCCTATAAAAAAAAACTATTAGAGACTTAGGCTTAACTTTTTTTAAATTTTCACTTACAAAAAATTATGAAGAACATTATATTACATTTTAAAGTTTTTTGACCGACTGAAAAAAATTTTATTGGCATTAATAAAAAATATCTGAAATTTTATTATGCTTCTAAATAGCTCAAAAAAGTCAAAATATTTTGAAAATGTTATGGTGTATAGAAAATACTTATATAAACATTTTGTAAAAATATCATGTATTTACGATCATTATTTCTTCTGTTACATCATAAATAAAAATACATTTTATCAAAAATTTGTTTTGCAAAAAAATGTTTTCTTAATTTGTTTTTTTGTTTTTTCTGGCGCGTTTAAAAACTATAAAGAATTTTTTTACTTTTGACCCCCAAAGTATCAACTAGATTTACTTTTCTATCATAAAACATGCTGATAAAAAAAATCGGAGTACATTTACTACACTAAAACTTGATGACAGACACAAAAAAATATAAAAAAAAAATACACACACAACAGTGTAAAATCAATACATTCTTCATACATTTTAGATTCTGAGTGGAACGATGAATGTATTGATTTTACAATATTGTGTGTGTTTTTTTTATGTATCTGCCATCATGTTTTAATGTAGTAAAAGTTCTCCGATTTTCTTTATCGGCATCTTTTCTGGTAGAAATATGAATTTAGTTGATACTTTGGGAGTCAAAAGTATTGTTTCTTAGTGAAACTTTAGTCGTTAAACGTATCTAGTATTTTATGGATAAATTATTTGACTAACTCATCAAATTAAATACCTAAATATATATATATATATTTTTCGTTGATCTATAGCTTTAGCATTTTTACAATAATGGCTTTTAGCTATGGATTTGCTAGTTTGTATATATTCTTGTTTACACATATGTTTTTGATATGCCCGTACAAATAAAATTAGAACAAAATAAATTACTTTAATATTTTTGTCGATTGTACATATTAGAATATTACCGGTACTAAAGGTACATTTTTAGAATTTTTATGACAAATAAATATTGCATTTCAAATATCAATAGTTAATAGTTTTGAACAGATGAGAGCAAAAAAAGAAGAATCTTTAATTAGTCGCAGTTATTTTTTTTAAAAAAATAACTGAATTTTAAATGTGGATTAAGCGAAAAAAATACTAAATCCACCTAGCCTTCCAAATATTAAATTAAGTGTATGATATTCTATATGTTTATGTATTATCTATGGTAACTTGTATTTAGTGTCCACTGGCCAATTATGTTACGGACGATTACATTTTTTGTCCCATAAACATAACAGTATATGTAATGTCATTTTATTTCCAAGTGAGTCACTTAAAATGCTCAAACATATTATATTTGGGTTAAATAACTGTAATACTGACACTATCCTTTAACAACTATAAGACTCCACGTAATTTGAATATTTTATAAATAAACATTTCGAAGTATATCAATGGTTTTTTGATAATAGTCATATTATGTTTAAAAAAATGACCATTTTGTTTATGTAAATTATATTTATATAAATAATATACAAACATATCTATATACATATATGTATTTATTTTATTTGTTATTTATAATATAGTATTAATAATGAAATGCATTGTTTCAATTGATTTATATGTTTTTTTTTTTAAAGAAATATATTTCTAATATATCATATTTTATATCTAAATTAAAACAAATATTAAATTATATATTGATAGCATGATATAATAAATAGTGAAAAAAAAAATCATCAATCAGGTTTAATATTTCATTATAGTAGCGTGGATTTAGCTTCCACTGAATTATTTTGTTCCAGTCGGCGATTTATATTGTTGTAAGTATAAAGCCAACGTTATTTGGGTGTTAACATTCATCAATTTTTAATAATACATCATTTTTAGGATTTTATATTCATCAGACATATTATAATATGAAGTACAAAATACTTTTTAATAGTACGATAAACTATGACTAGTTGATATTAATTTTTAATTTATCATAGAAAACATATTAACACAGTCTTTAGAATTAATTAGAAATTAAGAATACAGAAAACAAACTAAGGTTTATACAGATCACAGATACACTTATAATTTGTATATTATGTACACGATACTTATTACACAGTTCTAAATAAGTACAATAATATTAATGTAATTTTAAATTTCTGTTTATAAAGAACAGTTAATCGTACTGTAAACATGTTTTTCAACATTCAAAACTGTGAAAGTCACTCTGGTGAGAATAATAGGTTTACTAGATTTCGAATGTACCTCGGCATTGAGTAGATCTCTATTAGCGCATATGTTACGGTTGATGTGTTACATTTGAATTCAGTGATAAGTCATTGTATACAAAAAACGGTTTCGAGTGGAAATGACATTTAAATTTACCAATTTCTGAGTATATTTTTTAATTCACATTATATTTCTACTAAACATTTGTTTTTCTATAATTAATACAGTCGGTTAAACTAATTTTTATCAAAATGTAGCATATTTATATATTTATATATATTTATTATTAGTCATTAAAATATTATAGGTATATCATAATATATATTATTGCAATTATTATTAACTTAAGTCGATACCAAAGTACTGAATAATGTTGTGAATAGGTTTGTCGTTACAAATAAATTGAAATTAGTCTAAATGTTTTATAAATTGCATTTCACATAGAAAATAGTTAGATACGTAATGATTAAAAGTATCAAATCTCTACAAGATTTAATATTTTTTGAAATACAACAATCTATATAAATTGGTAGAGGAAATGTCGTGAGTTTTCCAATCGCTTATAAATAAAAAGTGTGAGCCAGAATAGTATTTGCAAAGATTTTCATTTTATGTGTAAACAAAATGCATTTCGAGTGGCACGAAAAAATGGCGTATAAAATAATTACTAAAGGGATGAAATGATTCAAATGTTCGTATTGATGTAATTAAACGGTAACTGGAAACTAGTATAACATATACCACGATCAGGATTAGATTCTACTCTCTAGTATAAGAAATATTCTGTATTAGTAATATTGTGGTATAACATTTACTAACCGCTATATTCAGCCAATCACAACGCAGAATTTGTTTTCCCGGTAAACACGATTCATAGTGCAGTGTGAATTCGTTTTAAATTCGTAATAATACACAGATTATATCGTTGATAAACTCAACCGTAGTTTTAGTTATTAGAAGTAAATAGGCCAATGGTTGGATCATGATATTTACTATAGGTTAAGTACTATATGTTCGCAAAATATTGTCCACTGTACATGAAACTACTGTAAGTTACAACAAGGTCATTTTGATGGCTAAACACGATAATTTAATTTTTCAAATACTTGCAACACTGTAAGTCACTCATTTTCGTGACGCAGCTGTCTTTTGAATGGAATCACTATAGCCTCAAATTTTAAAGCGGAGAGTGTATAGATGTTTACACGTCAAAAATTGTAACCATGTATTTTCGATTTCTTTAAATTGATGTAAGAACCTTTACTAAACTGTCAAGATTTTTGACACTGCGAAAATTGTATCAACTTAAAACGAAAAAAAAAAAATTAAAAATATTATTATAAATATTTAGTTAAAATGTCGAGTCTTTGCGGTTATTTGTTATTTGAACCAAGATAAAAAAAATGATTTTGTGAAAAACTGGGCATTGCGTTAATATTCCCGTTCTTCCGTATTTTGTCTTACTTTTGACCCCAATAGTAATAATCAGATCCAATTTTTTACCAGAAAATACCATCAAAGAATAATTTAAACATTTAGCAGCCCTTAAATGAAACGGATATAAAAAAATAATATAATTAAATAAGAATGACAAAAAAACACCTACATCATTGTAAAACAAAACATTTATCGGAGCACACCGAATCTAAAATGCAACTGTGTAATTTCATAAAATTCCAGATTTTATAGTGAAGTTTATAATTATAAACCATGATTTTTCTCATTGTTTTCTTATTATAATGTTCATTTATTATTTGTTTTTAAGCTGATTATTTTTTTTACAGTGTTCTTGACATTTTTAATATCCATTAAGATTTTATTGTTGTATTTAAATAATTGGATGCCGAAAATGCTTACCATTGTTATTAAGAATTATTCATTAGATTGTCACTACTTTGAGTAAACCTAGAAGTTGTCGTTCAACTATCAAATGGTAGAGCTGAAATAATTGTGCTGTAATTAAATTTGTAAGCAAAACGTTCTATCCATCACTAATTAAAAACAATTTTAAGCAGAGATATGTTACAGACACTGGAATTATTATTCATTAGTTCAAAATATTCAATTAGGTTTTCCATTTTATAAGCTATTGGCTTAGGTTAAGTTAGGTTAGTAATACGTGTTACGGAGATATATTATTTCAAAGCTATGATGTTTAATTGATAAAGCATAGAGTTAACATAATACATATTTTAATATGCATATTAACACATTACAAATATAAATTATATTTGAAAAATAATAATAATTTTAATACATATTTGAATAAAAAAAAAAAAATCGCAAAAGAAATATGCATACTTATTGAATGTGATTTATAATCGTAATATAAACTTATTATAGCCCAAAAATAATTACATTATAAAATATTATACTATGTTATAGTTTTAGATTAGGATCTCAAAGCTTTCCTTAAATACTAAATATTAATAAACAAAAATTGATTTAAAAAATTTCAAAACGTTATTTAAAATAAAATTACGAAACGTTATTTGTACATTAAATATCTATGTACCATATTTACAACGGCGGAAAACAGTAATTAAAGTCAATTATTTTTAAAATTTAACTAGTGAAATAATTATTATCATTGGGTCAATGACATTTGTGATTGATGACCATCTCCGAAATATGTAAAATAATTTATTAAACCATAAAAAAATACGTTTTAACCGTTCCAAAGTATTTTCTACTTGAAAAAAATAATAGTTAATCCCTTATACACAATGACAGCTGAATAAATCAAAAAATATTTGCTTCACTAATTTAAGTCATTTTAACAAATGGTTATTACAAAAACCTGCTGGTAACAGCAAAGTCGGTCATTATGAGTTATTTATCATATAAATGGGAGTCAAATAATAAATTACTATTATATTATATATTATGTATATACATTAACTTGTAAATGTTGTTGAATAATGGTCCGAGATGTGTTGTGCAAATTGTATAAGGTGTAACTCGTTGATTTTTTTTCTTTTTGTAATGAAACTTCATCTCTTAGTTTAATAAACAGGCAACAGCGTATCACGTAAAAAGTTCTGTTTACCACCGACCAGTCACGTCTTAAAACGTAACGTTAACGGTGAAAGATCTAATTGAATTTATCAAACATTAGGATAGATCCTTTTTGGAGTCTCCGAAGAATAAAGAGGTTAATTGACACGGTTAAAGGTAGACGAATCCGTGATCGGAATTTCGTTGTAGCGAACGAACCGTTGTCCTTTCTACACTTGGAATGATAATATTATCATATACTTTAATTTCACTAAAAAAAAAAAATGTATAATTGTATAATTTGCCTTGATAAAATCTTACAATAAGTGCATTTATATGACTTTATTTCATTATAATTATTCAAAGTTAATATTCTTATAATCTATATGACGTGTTAATAAATTGGCCCCGATAATATTATATTGTGATCTGTAACGGATTATAAATACACCTATACTAAAACAAATCAATGAAAAAATTACTTGTTTTTAAATTGTATATAATTTTAAAATCACGCGTTCCTCTCGTAATAATCATTAATTTTATTTTATTAGCTGATTGATTGACTTAAAAATATGTTAGTAATAACATAATATATGACAATAAATAATGATAATATAACATACTACATATTACATTCATTGAATAGCGTATCTGTTCATCGTGCAAGTAACTAACACGGTGCGAACATCATCGTTATTACCTACTTGATGAATTAATTATTGATTCGACGATACTTTTATGATGATCGATTTTAATATTATCATTATTGGGGTAGAGATATTTATAACCTTTAAAACTCTAAAAAAAAATCAAACAAATGCGTTAAAATGTATTATTAATCATTCATTAAAAATAAGTTATACAGTTTTATTAGATTATTAATGGATCATGTTTCAAATTTATGCGTTTGCGTGAGTTGTGTCGCCAACAATAATACTTACCGCCAACTTATCGTGGGTGTTGCATATTATAATAGCATATCGCTTAAGTCTGTAATAGTATTTATGACGTGCCTATATAATGTGATCGAGTACCTCTGTGCAGTAAATCTAATAATAAACAAATGTATTTTTTAAAAAATGATCATCTACAATGTACACAAATATAATAAATAACCTATACAAAAAAAAAAACAAAAATACAAAAATCAATTAATATTTTTGCGGTTGTCTAGATTGAATGCGTACGATTGCAATATATCTACCTCAGATTTGTTGCCTGATAGAAAACTATTATTATCATATAGCAGTTGGTTTATAACACTTTTATGCGTCCGAACCCATATCATTGCAATACAATTCATTTTACCAGAATCTTATTTACTATATATGGATCCGGCCGTTAGGTTTGTCATCGTATTCTTTTTATTTTAACTCTCTTTACAACAACTCACAACCTACATTACTATAGATCGCGGTGGACTTTACTTTAAAAAAAAAAAAAAACTCTAGGGCTCTCTAAACATATTTTGTTTATCTTACTTAATGTTTTGATGTGCACGCTATGGGCACAATATATGCTGTGCAACACTAATATTATAATATTATATTGTATTATTATGCTGGCATATATGTAAAGTGCACTTAGAAAGTGTACAGTTAACATGGACCAATCGATCGTTGTACCTACGATATCAGTTGTCATGTGCAGCATCGTAAAACTTACCTAACCTCTTTGAAAGACGTGGCGGCCGTGAAGGAAAGGGAATAAGAGATAACCAAATTATTTCCATGCGAGGGTAAAGAAGATTGTATACGGAATACATCTTGATTTTTATTTTGCTTTTCGTAATCTTGAGTGGTATTTACGAATAATGTTTAATAAAAATATAAATCGAATTAATAATATGAATATAATGTCGTTTAAAGCTATATGTAAGAAGCACATATTTTAATATTTATTTCTATATAATATGATGACATAAGGATATACTATATACAAATATATTAACCCTTAAATAGATATATACTCGAAGAAAATGATTTAAATTGTATTAAATAATAAAGTAAGATATAATATACTCAATCATATAATTATATTTTATCAGCCACATAGCTATCTAACGATTTATTAATTTTAGTTTATTTGATTTTGATTGACACGGTTTAATATCATATTATGCATTTATTTATCTATTTACACGTCATAAGAAAGATAATACATCGGTCACACATATTTACTACGTAGGTAGCCAAAAGGTTGATGTTTTCATTTTCATAACATATTTTATGACAATGGATCACGAAATTTACGCATAGATTGATTGATGGTCTTTTCAATTCAATTTTATTTTCTTTGATAGTTTTTCAATATATTTAATGAAAAAAATGCTTCCAAAATCATTAACATTATCAACCATTTATTTCAATCCAATTTAACTCAACAATTTTCTGCTTTAGCATCCTAAAGATTAATATGAATTTATATTATAATATTTATTTAATTTAATATTTTTTTTTACATCTCATTTTCTTTATGATTATAATTATTTAGAATGATACATAAAAAATTCGATCAAGTTTACTTTTAGTTGTTTGCTTGTTGTCTTTGTTTAAATAAACACCCGATAAGAGCGACAAAAGAAGCATTTCATTTTATGGTCGTGCAACTAACTTACTGTCTAACAATTTCTTTTTACCGTTCAACGAATAACAAAACTTTTTATAATTTACAATATTAATTTATATTATTTTGTTTTTTTTTCAGGTGAGATTATGGCAGAAAATGTAATCATTGAAACAAGTAATGTGCTGACTTATTTCTTGTAAACAACTGTTCAAGTTTATTGTAATGTTTAAGTTACATAAATAAGTATTTTATTGACTGTTTTTAAATTAAGATATATTCGTGAGTCTTACCTATTGGTTTTAAAATATTAGTTATTTTAATACTACTATTTTATTTTGTTTGTATATTATGAATGTTTATTTTGGACGAGAGGGTGTGCTCAAAAAATTATATTTAGTACATTCATTGATAGGAAGTCGAGTTTAGATTGTACATTGAAAACGTAATGTTTCAGCTTTTTCACTTTATTTTCCTAGAGTATAATAAAACTACTAACGACAATTTTTAACTATAAAATATTATTTTCTTGAAAAATGATTTTTACTCAGCTTTTTTCAACATTGTTTTTTGTATGCATTGATTTAGTATGACGTATTTAACTATCATACAATACACCACTAGTATTTTTTTGCAATTGATTTATTTACAAGTATGTACATAATATCACATTTGATAATATATTTTGTGATTGCAAGTAATAATTTAAAAAATAAAAACACAATAATGAATAAAGGCCAAACGATACATAGAGTATATACATATAGGGAGTATCTATTTTTTTTTTCAAAAAGCAAATCAGACTATTCTAAACTATACATTTATTATAAGTTATCTGTACAAGTAATTTATAATTTTATGTGACAGCCTAAGTAAAGGCCTCGGGAATGCCTGACCAAGTACTGAAGTTTATGTGAAGTTCTATTTAGATTCGTATTATTCTCAAGGGATATTCAAAACCTCAGAATCATATTATAACATTGTAAATACAACAAATTGTACTTAATAACTTATGTTCAACATTATTAACAACAATAGTTATTTCATGAATGTTTCGTTAACAAAAACCCGAAATCAAGAATAAATATTTTTTTCATTTACAAATAATATAATCTACTGCATAAAAATAATTCATTTGTGGGCATTTATGCACGTGAAATGTATGTAAGTTATCAATATGTGCTGCGAGCGAAACATTTTTATTTCCAAATCTTCAAAACCATTTGTTGAATTTTAAAATATATATTCTCCGCAACAGCCGCTCTACCGTTTCTATGGTGACTATTCGCGTCAGTATCGATTTTATGTTGATTAAATGTGTAAATGTGTTCATTAAAGTCCGACGAAAAAAAATCACAATTACAGATGGTTGAGAGAAAAGTTTTTTCGCAGTGTTCGTCAAAAAGAATGCATCAATGCACGTTACTCTTTTTGTTGGTAAAAATATGCAAGAACGTGTCTCCTAAGTTGATCAACACTGATGAATGACAAATTAGACATAACTCAATGCTCATAACGTTTTTGAACTCGTCTAATTTAATAAATAATAACTAATGGTGATAGTTTCATCGAAGAAAATAAGTACACATATACTTATTGTTTTACATAAGTACAATAAATTAATGTATTAGTGCATTATGTTTAGCGTTTTTATTCATATACTTAAACTATTAAGTTGAAAAAAAACAAAAATTACAATATTAACATAGATCATTTTTTTTTTTTTTTGTTATAGAACACATTTGCATTTTTATTATAGACAATTGTTGTTACCGAAATCAATCACTTGGTTTCATACTTATAACAACTAACTTGTATTGGCTCCCACATGAACATGTTCAGTGAAGCCCATTATTTTCTTGAAGAAAAAATAAATTAATAAAAAACTACAGGTAAAACTCGCATAATAAAAAGGGCCCAAATATAGTTTTTATTCTTATATAGTAAAAGTAATTGTATTATACTTACATTTATATTTGGTATTTATTAGAAAAAATAATGGAATTATTTTCATATTATCAAAAGAAGATAATTTTTCTTAACTGGATTAAAAAATAATTTGTTCAAAACATAGTCATTGATTTGTTATTACTGGTGTTTAAATGTTATTTTAATTATTTAGACAAATGTAATATAAACTATAGGTACCTCCTAACTTACTAAGCACTTTATATATTATTGATACAAAAATATTAATTATTGATATACAAATATTCAATACTACTCGTTTTAAAAATGTAAATCCTCCTTCACAAATCTATTATGTATTATGTAAATATAATCAGTGTAGGCCCTAGAGATGTGCGAACAGTGCACCAGACCTGGTGGTTTAATGGGGACCCATCGCATATTTTATAATTCCACATAATTATTCATATATTATATTATTCACAAAATGAATGATTTTATATTAATAATTATTTATTGTAAAGTCGAAATATGAATGTTATTTATTATGGTGATAATGTATAGAATTAGAAACTATAAAGTTTCTTTGAAAACGATAATCAGTGGAATATTTAAAAACAATAATTAAAAATTGTAAATTAGTTTAAAAAGACTTATTTTTTTCAATTTAAAAATTCTATTTAAATATTCTTCGATAACTTAAAATGTTTAACTAACGAAGTAACTTTGTCTAACGAGAATTTTACGCATACGAATGATGGTTTTTACGGCGGCCAACCAGGATATACCCTCTCATCTACCCGGCTTTTGGTATGTACGGCAAGAGCAGAAAAACAGCATCGCACCATGTCCAGGCGGCACAGCAAATTATAATATTATAATTAAGGCTAGGCACTTCATGCCCTAAAAATCATTGAAATATGAATTTATTTATACCCGAAAAAAATCACTAAATATGCTCTTAAAATATGAATTAAAAAATTGAAATTGTTTAATTATGAAATATAAAAATTAAATATTTAAGTAAAATTACTAATTTTCATTACAAACTAATATGTTAAATCTTAATTTTGTCGGGGAAACCAGAAAACGTTAGGCAGTCTAAATTTAATCCAATACTTTTTTGACACTAAGCAATAACTATAAATCATAAAGATTAAATGATAAAACCTTGAAGTACTAACACTGATTGATTCAAGTATCCTATGACCTATATAAGAATCATGCAATAAGTAGTCAGTTGCTGTGTGTAGATAAAGAGTATCTGCGTTTCATAATTTCAACTATAATAATGGATATAAATCAAAAATTCTATCAGGTTTATATATAAATTTTATTTTGAAAAATTAAACACCAATTTAAAAGTTTATGTGAAAATTAAGTATATATATATATATATTAGAATATGAATATAACAAAATATACTCTAACTCGTGAAAAACTATCAGCGCCGGATAGGCAAGGTATCGACCCACCGAGTTCTAAGAATCCTGTTTGATTACAGCTACAACTATGGGGTGATTTAATAATTCGATTCAATTATATTTTCTACTAATGTTTATACTAATTTACCGTTGCCTTATAAAATTAAAATTATGACCAAATAATAAGCTCATAACCGGCCCATCGAGATTTTTTGGATGCTGTCCACGGCGGATAGGTGAAATTTCTGTGTCGGAGAATGACGCGTTTTTCGTTCCTCTGCAACCCTAAGCTCTCACAGGACGTCTGAACCGCTGCATCAAGAACAGTATAATAATAGCCTTTTAGAAACAACTATTTCAGCATTAATTTTAATTTTAAAAAAAAATTATACTGTTCGTATTTTGTTGTTTTTTTTTTTTTTCACTTTATAATAAAATGCAAATCTATTGATCTACGCTACATATGGTAAAAGCGGGTAGTTTACCGATAAGCACGTGCATTGCCATACCGAAGCAGTCACGTTATAGTTTCAATGTTATTATAAAATATGCACATACATACAAAATTTCCGATCGATTGACAAAACATATAAAAGATTCGTACACGGATAAATCACTTAAGCGCCCTCGGCGAAATAAATATTATATCTTCATAAAAGCTATAGCTTTTGTCGTGTTTGGCATCTATACGTTTTAAAATACATACTATTATATTATATACGTAAATCATAAATAAGTTGTGTTGGGAAAATATGTTCTGCAACTTTGTATAGCAATTATATTATATTATATGCCTACCTTCTCTGTGTTATATTAAAACGCAAAAACATTAAGAGCTTGTTTGCGCTAATTACGTTATTATCGATAATGATTTTATTTTTTTTATATTATTTTAATTTGATTAAGACATTTCTGGCTAGTTGCTATCTGTATTTACTGGTGTGTGTAATTTTTTTTTTAAATAATTATTTTAAATCGGTGTAAAAATGGCGCGTTGACTAAAAGAACTTCTATTTTAGATAATTATTATTGATTTTTTTTTTTTTTATGGAACAAAATTGATGGAGGTATTTCAATTGCATTTAAGATATCAAAGTTGAAAATCATATAGGTACACTGACCGCGATAGTTACACCAATTGGTTATGTTTCTTATTCGGTTTTAGTGGATCGTGGTATAATATTTTTGGTACCCAACGGATTTTTGGTTTATTGAAATACATAATATTATGTGAATATATGTGATTGCAGATTTATGTGGTTTGAAATTCCACAGTTTATTAGGAAGATGCGTGCATGTTAGTTCAAATGGTATTAATTATTTTTTATTCAAGAATTTGAACCGTTAACATGTTTGGGCTAGTGTTATGCACATAATATGTATAAATATATATGTAAACTTTTTAATTTACTTAAGTGTATTTGAACTTTGAAGAGCATATACATGATTAAAAATTTAGTATGCTATTATGCATAGCATTCTAATGTTAGTTTGGTGTTTGAGAAGTTTATGGTATCATTCATCGAGAGGGGACGTTTTCATTTTGAACATTTACCGTTGTTTACAATACACTGAGTATTTAATATATATATATATATATATATATATATATGTATATAATATATTATATTTGCTTTTAATTATAAAAAAACTTTGTTGATTAAGTCAATTTCAGTAAAATTACCTGGCTATAAACTATATTTATATACACACATTATATAATATTAATTATGCTTTTATAATAATAATAATAATAATAATAAAAAAATTGTATAACTCTTTTTACGCGTATAAATATTTTATTACACATTTCAGATGACTTAATATTATAATGTAATTAAATAATAATAATAATATTAACATTATAAACATTTTCAAATATAATATATAGGTACAAAATAACGTTACGAACGCATTTTCTAAAGGAAAAAGCTTTGAGGGGAAAAACTAATAACGAACTCTATCTAAAAATATTTGAAATACTTGAAATATCGAAATAGAACCAACCGATTACATTCGCAAGAACCAGATATAAACGTTATTTGGAAAGTTTAATGTTTGGCCGCGTCCGAAAAATGTGAATGAAATATACCAATAAATTTATAATGAAATCTTCACTTGGTTCGAAAAAAACTTCGACTAACGTATGCCGATGAACATTGAGATAACACGTACATACGCCTTTAATTTGTGTCGTTTGGTTTCCTCGTTTGTGTGGCCATAGAATAAAATATAGGACCTATTTATACGAAATAATCACATTAAATGATTAAAATCATATTTTTTTGTGATTTTAAAATGAATGATTTTATATAACTTGAAGTCTTCGACATTTAAAATTCGTACTAAATTATAACATTTTTTTTTTGTCATCGACTTCATTAGTTTTTTAATTGTAACCTAACTACTTTAAATCGTTTTAAACAATTATACTTTTGGGATATGAATTTAAAACTACATAGATTATCATCGAGAAATTAAAGAAAAGACCGGAATTGGAATGTTCGTTTCAATAAAATATTAGAGTAGATTTTTTTTTTTTACAACATATGTTATAAGAGCAGTTTAATAACAGCCAATTCAACTAATAACATCCGAGTATAATATGCTTACTGGATGAGCTTGCAACTTGATATTATTATTAACCATTCTCTCTCTCTCTCTCTCTCTCTCTCCTTTATACGTTCGTCAGGACATAGCGACATCACACACGACCGGTAATTTAAACAAGTGTGCGCATATACGTAATACCGAAAACACGTGTCGTGAGGACCTACATGTGGTGTGTTAAGATAATAATAATATTGTATAATGTGTTTTGAATATTCAGCACGAACGGCTTAACCGTTTGAAACGACGTGCAGTTTGCGTAGGGTAAGTACACACACACACACACACACTATTATGTCCATTTGGAATCGCTGACTTGACTTCGGAGAGAGTTTTGCAATTACGCCAACAGTTTACATTTATCTTGCGCGCGGCACATACACCTTTTAGACTTTGGTCGATAGCGACGCAAAGTCGAGTGGCACTTTATATATATATAGCATCGACACGACCACCGTCGGCGGTAGTGTTGGACTCAAAAACGTATATTTTATTCGATTGTTTGAGTTTGGCTCGAGGGATTATTTGTGTTGGCCGCCGAACGATTAACAAGCCCGGACGATTTGAAACACGTTCACAGGTGAACATACGCGATTAGTGACGTGCCACCGGGAATATTCCTCGAGGAATATCATGCGAGAATGACGAATACTCTATCCGTCTACCCGTCGACGGAAAAATTTCTTATTAAAAAAAATGTTAACTATAAAATATGACAATATTGGGCAACTTGAATAATAATTATTGCAATAAAGTAACTAAAAATTCCATTTTTACATCGACAACTGGCATTTTTTAAGAATATAACTTGAATTAGATTCATCTACGATACAAAATAAATACGTTTTTGGAATTATTCAAGTCTTTCCATATTTTCCTGTTATATTTCTGGGTATAAAATATTTCTCATTTTTATCATTCACAACTACGAGTTTAATTAAACACTGAAACATTTCCCCGGGGAATTTCCCGAAACCGAAATCCCGGGATTTCGCACATCACTAAACGCGGTGGTAGGTATAATTGATATAAAAATGAAAAGTGGCACCCGACAACTAAACGTTTTCGTAATAATTATTGCGAAATTAACAACGACTCGGCGACATGCTTTCTGTGCCTACTGAATAACCCAAATTTACCCATTGCACTCCCAAAACGGTGAAATTAACGCATTTCCTCTGCTGGCTGGCTGCGAATAAAATTATGATTGATATATACTATACCTTTCGTCGACTAGAAATGAAATTATAGAATTGACACCGATTTATAGTGAAAAATAAACTCACTTAGTTTTCCATTTCTCTGCAGTTACCTACAGCTATACTTTTGTGGCTGCACAATTTATCGAGTGAAGGTTTAACAAGTTGTTAAACATTTGTACAACGAACGAGCTTTGATAAATGTGACAGATTTAGGCATATCCATCAGACGTATATTATATATGAATAAACTTGTTCTATACTATAATACTCATTTGTTATTACTGTAGCCCAGAGGATTTAGACACAAAAAACCATTTTCCTCAAGTATATTATAATATGCATTTGTTGAACTTTTTTGATATTATTCATCACACGTTTTACGGTTTCTAATGATTTTGATATTAATAAAAATTAATATTGAAAATATATATGTACAATCTGCCATACTGTTACTTCTTATATAAGAAAAAAATAGTAATTGCAATTAGTGCACAGAAATTAACATCAAAAACAAAATACCTAATCAACATACATTATATTGATAACCCACATTGTTCAATAACCGTTAAATGTTAAACTATTATGTCATTTTCGATTATAAATCATTTAATAGAATATAATAATTATGTAAAATAGACATGTCTTTTTTAAATTTTAAATTATTTTTAAATTTACAGGGCGATTACTGTACATGATTTACTAATTCATTTTTTGTATTTTTAGAGCATTATAATTCACGGCCTAATTATTACTTTATTATACATTGAACATATCTCAATGAATTAAAATAAATAGTAATTTAGTTGCCAAATATATAAAATGATCATCAGTGATTCTGGCCTAGCTTGTAGACTTTTAACCGACTTAAAATTGATTGGCCAATTTTAAAGAATCACAATCATTATATTAAAAAACTCTGCAGAGAATTTCACGCCGTAGAGATAATACCATTATTATCAAAAAACGTATTTCCTATAACCATTATTGCATTTTTTATTTTAAAATATTAACATTGCATTTATTTTTATCTTCAATTTTTATATTATTAATAATATTTAATTTTTGTTTAACTAAGGCATAAAAAAAATTTCATTTGCATAATATAGCCAAAATGTATTATAGTGAGTGTATAACCAATACTATAAAATATAAGTAAGAAGTAAATTCTGAGATTCAATAAATGGAAGTATTGAACAGTTGTCAACGAATCACACCATTAGTTTTCAGTACATTAAAATTGATTATACTTATATCAAAGTAAAAATTAAACGTAACGATTCAATGATGATTTATTATTTGGCTTAAACAATAATCACACAACTAAACAAATGATAATATGATTATTTTGTTGAAGACACGTATAGTGTAACTAAGCTGTATGCCGTATACGGTTATATATTATTCCAAGGAAAATTTAACACTGTATTTTGACGCAAATAATTCAACATAAAATACAAATAAACAAATTCAAATAATAATACCTTTACTAAAACATATTATTATATAAAAACATTCATCATATTTAACATTATAGATACCTACTGAATTATTACATTAATATCTATATCCATAACAATGACTATTTTATGATCTTTATAATATCATAAAATATATGTCCGATAGAAATGAAAACATATTTAAGATTCCAAGTGGAACGCCAAAGAAAAAGTGATGGGAATACATGACAAAATCGATTTTATTATTATTATTATTTTTTTTTTTTTTTTTATTTAATTTAACAAATGAATGACTGTAGAGATTTGAATTTTTACCAAATATTAATTATAACACCATTTTATGAAAATAATATAATTTTGAAAACCGCTTGAGCTATTTATGGGCATTTTAAATTTCCAAATAAATTGATATATATGTAAAATATTATTTTTCTCTTTGATAAAACTAAATATTTTGAAAATTGATTTTGTTTTTATTTTATGAATTTTGATTTACAATTTTATGATCAGTCGAAAAGCTTGAACATTTAAATACTTCATCATACGTTTCCTAACAGCCATTTAAAAATATTAAAACAAAATATGGACAATTATAGTTACTTTAAGTTATTACTTAAAGCTACTTTAAGTTTAAATTTAAATGTAATTGAATGCTTAAATGAAAAATCACAATTTTAATTATTAGGTATTAATTTAAAAAAAAAAACATATAATTCACAGGCATTTTAAACTTTTTGCCATTATTATTTACTGTACACTTCGATATTTTTTAAATATTTAGATTAATATTAGCTAATAATATTATATGCAATAATATTGAAGTAATTTTTATACAATGTATACGATCGGTTGTCGGAAACATTAAGTTCAAATTTCCATATTACCTATAGAAAAATAAATTACAATATATAATTTTCTTAATATATTGTACATGATAAATATCTTTAAAATAACGTTTAGCTGTCCGCCTCCGCTCATTATAGTTTTACTTATACAACGATTTATAATTGAATTTAAATTAAACACATCCATTAGTCATTACAACAACATACTCAATTACGTGGTACACTTAACAACTACTATACAGCAGTGAGCAAACCGACTTCCCCGATTTTTTTTTTAAATATGATTTTATTTCTTTGTTAAATTGTATTTGTTTAAGATGTTTTAATTTCATATAAATTTCGTACTATATTCTTTTTGGTGGAAACATTGATTTAATTATAGATATTATGTCAAACACTGAACTCTTGAGCACACGAATTGAATATATAGTACAAAAGATAAGAAATCGTTTACAATACCAGTGAAAACTACGTGCTGATTTTAATAAAATTAAAACATTTTCTTATCAACTTACTGCGTTAAAGTATTATGTCTTAACCATCCAAACCATCCAATCGATAGTACAATTTGTAATTACCTAAATATTTACATATTTAAGTATGAGATTAGTTAAGGATAACTCTATGTTCCAGTTGAATTTTTGAACATTATAGAGGATTACCGGAGTTATGAATACTTTTTAGATTGAATATGGAAGTTTTTAAACAGTTTAAAGTAAGTTCTCTCGGATTCCCCTAAAAAATGTCTGCGCATTTTATTGTTTTTCTTTTCTCTACCTTTTTTTCTTTTCTTCCAAACTATAAATAAAAAAAAAAATACATTAAAGAACTAGAAGTTCATCTATAATTAATGGCTTTTTCAAATTTTTTTCGAAATATTATATATATATATAAAAAACAGAATAACAATATATTAAAGTCTGCGTGATGTTTATGAATATTGTAAATAATCCTAAAATTCAAAAACAAAAAAAAAAAAAATGTTATGACTGAGTAATATACAATTTTGTATAGCCAACAAGTAGACATATATTAATGATTTTAAAATATGTAAAGACAAATACTTGCTTTACTTACCTTTTGCCAAGTTATGAAGTGAAAGAAACAATTTTTCATTGCATCCAAAAAAGATTAAATCGAGTAAAAACATGATTGTTGAAATTTATGAAAAACTACTGAGATAAATCGGTTATATCATTTTTATTGTGGATTCGATTTCAAATTGATAGATAGGATTAGGTATGTGATACGATTTTGAAGCTTTTTAGTTTTTTTCCACCTAAAAAAGTGTCTACAGTAAAACTGAATTATCCCAATAAATTCAAAACAGCCGTTGCTGCATTTATTTAGGATCTAAATTACTTTAAAGTTATCCAAGCTTTTTATTTCGTCTTTAGTCGATTATTTCATAAAGAACATCTGGACTTTAAAGATATTTGATACAGACGAGATTTATTAGTACTAGATATTTTTTTTATCCTTTATTAAACACAAAAATAATATCTCTGTATCTAATGAAGGAAAATAAAATCATTGAAAAATTTGATTTAAAACTAATTACTTATATGATAAATTTAAAAATAAACTTAATATTTAATATTATTTATAGGCACTCATAATTTTTTAGTACATTTATTTGCATAGTTATAATATTTTTGAGAAATAAAACATTATAATATGTATTGGGAACTTATTTGTCAATTAACAATAAGTCAAGTATATTGGTAGTACCTGGTAGACAGTAGATACTTAAATATATACTTATATATTACCAATGTTATAAACAAGCAAAATTATTACGAGTATCATAAAATAAATTTTTTTTTAATGTATAGTCTTATCAAACGATTTTACTTTATCAAATAATATTTTTAAATTGCCTTTACTATTTATTATTTTGTTTAATGTTATAGATATAGTAACTAATATATTATTATTGTATAATAGAAGATGGTAATATTTGACTTGAAATATAGAATATATCAATTAAAGAATAATACGAATAATATTATGATGTAAATAAATAATCATTTATTTTATTGCTAATACATTTTAATATTTAAGATATTATAATAGATATATTAATAATAATATATTTTTTTTTTATTTATTATTTCAAATCCGTTTTTGAATTAATTAACTTATTTTATTTTAAATAATTTGTACGACATAATAATTGAATATACATTTGTGTTAAAATATTATACTTACTTTACACAAACTTTGAAACGCATTCGTATAAAAAAATAATAAACATATAATAATATAATGGACCTCGTGTATTATATTATAAAAATAAAATAAAGTCTGTTTTAAAATGTGTAGAATAAATACAATTCAATACAATTTTTTTCACAGTGTTAAAATAAAATATCCAATAACATTTCAAATCAAATTTGATCATAGAATTTGAACAAATAATAGGTAATAGGAAGCTACAACAAACATAATGTGAAACCCCAAAATAAACACATCGTTACTAAACTGGATCAGGTCAGGATAGGGTTCATAAAATTCTATCAGACTGGGTAATGGCAAATAAAGTCTGCCAAATCAAGCCATATTTGTCGTATAATATTATACCACAGAGCCGAATCGACCAGACGAGAGGCAAAAGCAAACAATACAATGGTCAAGAATAAGAACGAACACAAATATCACCTACTTACATTCGATGAATAGTAAACCAAAACTTATATATATACATAAATATGTGGGTATAATACTACATTTCAACCATCCCAAAAATAGAAAATGTATCATACTTGTTAAATTTCCTAAAAATAAAAATAAAATGTGTACAGTAATATTATTAACTTACAATTTAATGTGAATTCAACGTAATTTACTGGTTGTAATTATTATCAATAATTATTATTTTAGCTTTTTATGAACATAGGTAAACAGATTGGCATAGTATAAAATGTGTTTTGTAATATTTTAGTCTTGTACTTATTCTTTTGCAAATTATAAAATAATAATAAGTAATAGTTGCTGATTAGTACTGATTGATAGTTAGCTTTTTTGTAATTTTTAAATCATCATAGCCTTCATATCCTTCTAAATATATCATACTCGACTTGTCATCTAGTACCGAAGTATAAACATAGTTAAATAACTCAGTAACAACTCGTTAAAAGTTAAATACATTAAATTTGAAAGGGAAAAAACATAGCTGCTTAGAAAATATCGTTGAAAACCGTAAAAAGGGCGGTTCATATTCAAATACAAAAATATATTGCCACGGCGGACACTCATAGGGTCTACATATCATATTAAGACGAATACCGAGAAATGTCAAAAATCATAATCGTTTAGATATCGCACGATTAAGGGATAGGTATCGTGTTATACGAGTGACGTGTTCGGCGGATCGGTTTTGCTCGAGACAACAATATTATAAACCGAACGCGTGCCCAACAAATCTGAGCAAATTATAATATCGTTTTGCCGTTACCACGCGTCACGATGATAATAATATGTAAATAATAATAATAATAATAATATTATGTGCAGGTTTGGCTGGCCGGTAATTGCGCGCACGAATCGAGAACAATGTGTTTACACACGCGCCGAGGACCGTATATATATATATTATTGTGTATAGTTTCGACGATATTAGTAATGCGACCGTGTAATATATAATTGCCGTCGACGGTTATTACGGTGTTTCGGGCATGTCCCAGAAGCCAATTAATCTGCTGGATGGGTATCGATCAGTTGGTCCGAGTTTAATTCGTCGTTCGCCATGCATAAATGATACACGTGTAGTACGACTACACGATTAGGAGGAAGCCGAATGATAAGAGAACGAGCGCCGTCGTCGATTTCCATTATCTGAGGGGCCGTGGTTATGCAGTTCCGCCGATATGGTCTTGTATAATAATAATAATACGATGGCAACACAATATTAATATTATAAATCCCACGGGGGGGGGGGGGGGGAGAGAGAGAAGCGTTTATTGATAATCAAACATGACGTTTTAAATGCGTGCTCGGGACATTGCACGAAAATAATATATATCGCTACTGCAGCTTAAATTGTTATTACTATGCCGTCGTCGGATTCACCGGGCGGGAATGCGATACATCAATCTGTAAAATATTCGTTTAATACCTACTCGGTTTTCACGCAAAACGCAGACCAAACGAGTGTGCGAAGGCTAAGGTTATGCACAGTCACGCTTTATCCCATAATGAATTTCTCTTATTTTGCGTATAAAATATATTATCAGTATTTTTGCCGTATACATCAGCTATGCTTTCGATGAATTCTTTAGACACACATAGGTATCCTCATTTAAACCGGGTACACAGATAGCAGAGCCCTTTGACTTATTTTTGTCGTATAAAATATCTGATCGAGCAATACAAGTATATCTACTGCGGTCCGAGAATAGTCAAAAATTCATATCCCCTTTCAAAAAAGCTAAGAGGAAGCACTGGAGGAGGCTCTTGCCAAGAGCACGCCACTACCATATTATAATGCAATGTTTATTAGGTATGAATAATTGTATTGAAACTAACTTTAATGACATTTTAGTGAAGATATATTAATTCAACTTTATTTACAGACAAATAACTATTTTTCAATTATTTACTGATTCGAAACATTACCAGATTTTGTGAGAAAAATATAAATTATTTTTTTCGATGAATTACACTTATTAAGCTAGATACCTATTTCGAATGCCTTTTATAATATAATTGTAACGTTCGCGAACTACGTATTACATCATATTTCAATATTTCTTATTATTTTCATAAGAAAACGCTACTACATAGGCAATTATAAACTAGCTGTATTCCATATTAATCATAGTCAACGTTGTAGTACCTATACGTATTAAACGTCTCCATAAATTAACTATAATTTTGACTGTATTAATTTGCAGCATATTAATATTGCTAAACCCCTACAATAACTACTGTTTAGGACTGTAACATAAATTATGTAAAATGCTATCTGAATAACATTAGACAATTTTACGTCAGTTATTATTAATAAATCTATATTTCCAAGCATTTATCCGCACATGGAAAATCAAAATAATAATATATTAGCATGATGAAACGGTTTAGTTTACGGACTTTATTGTCTAGTACACAAAGTAATTATATTTAACTGCAATAAGCATTCATATGTTATTATATTATCATTAAAATACTACACAGATTATTAAATAATACATTTTGCACGATTGCTAGTCTATATTAACGTTAATCAATATTCACATGACTTAAACAACATGAGTAATATAAATTGATACGAAATAATATCATTTAAGTATATTATTATTTTGTCAGACATTTAATTTCCAAATCAAACAATTCAAGAAGTATCTTTAACCAAGATATTAATAAAATATATGAAAATGAATATTGTAATGTATATAGATATACACTAATTTTTGTTAACATCTACAAGATGTATAATATATTAAATCAAACTACGCCAAACGAATTGAAAAGCAAATCGTCTTAGGTTTATTATTATAACTTTTACAAATTACATTTTGTTCTTCATACCGAGTAGTAAAATAATTTTTATTCTTTCTTAATATTAATATACATTAAAGTGTGCGTTAGTTGTACTATGGTTAACTTTTTGTTTCTTTTTAGTGCATATAATTATATTTTAATTAAAATTATAATCAACAGAAAAATGAAAATTAAGCATGATAATATATTATTATTATTGTCAAACCGTTTTGATGGATTTTTATTAAGTTCGGCAATAAAAAATGTTTTGTCGTTGTTTTATGGTCTATAGATTGGTCCCTCCCTCGTCTTTTACCGAGCAACTCTGAGCTAGTGATCACCAACATTAAAACATATTACCGTTGAAAAAACACTTAAAACGTATTTTATAGACCGGAAATGTCATATATTGATGATTATAAATGTCTTAATGATCATTATTGAGCATCGTATACGATATATCATGTATCGTTGGCGTGGATTTATATTACACAACCCATTACTGTCCGTATAGGCTCATGACGTAATGTGGCGCCTTTTCGTTATACCGGCGTGTCCGCACTATCGTGGTTTTAGACGGCTGGCAAAAGTGTTAGCCAAAGGGGCATTTATTTGAGTAGGGCAGACATGTGTTTGACGTTGTCCAAGACTCTAATTTCCGAAAGAAAAAAAAATAACCTTTGCTGATCACACCGAAATCAAACCGGCTGGAGGGAGAGACCGTCTAAAACTAAAATTAAAATATATATATTTTACCACGGATCGGTAAAATGTTAGAAAATGTATGAGGTATCGAGTCGATCGATTCGGTAATTAGGGAAAACGATAGACGACTTTTTATCGTCAAACAATATTGCGCCAGCCCCCCGGGCCGGCTACGTTATATTTTCATAATTATGCGACGCTTCCATTTAAGAACCAAATGGGTGATGTCCCATCCGAATCTTTAATATCCGTTTAATCGCACATTGCAGCGGTGCAAATAACGATTAATTTTAAGCCTTTAATGGTCTCCGTTGTCATCAACGACGACCATTTTAGCCTACACTTTTCTGTGCGTTTAAAAATATTATTACAAAAAGTATAGAGGACGCGCAAACCTGCTAGAAATACATAAGCCAGATACCGTGGTAGGTATTTTTTTTTTTTTACATTCGGTTTCCATTATCCGGTCGTTATTGAGTCTTACGAAAGATCAACAATTATCACTTCAGCATCAATAGAAACCGCCTGCAAGTGTGTTGCGACGGAGAAAAAGTGCTCATGATAACAAAAGCGTTTGAAAAAAATTTCACGCGCATTATGATGTTGTCCATGTCGAATCAAAATTTATATCTACGCAAATACAGAATAGATACGTCATATCAAATTTTAAAAAGTTAAGTGGGTTATTCATAAAAATGTTTGACGTTCATCAAAATATTGTAGTTTCTTTTTAATTTTTTTACATTTTGTTCACTTGAGTTATAATATTCGTTTACCTATCATATTTGAAACTAAAATAACTAAAAACATGGGTTCTGTGCCAGATATTATATTAAGTAAGATGCGTCGCGGTGATAAAATTATATTATGCAGTGTAACGCGTGTAGACAAAATATTATATTTTATACCTAAAACGAATAATTAACGTAAATCATCACAATTTATTTGTCACTAATTTTTCTTTCGAACGTTTTCTTTATCAGTAAAATGTATATTAAATGTACACGTTGAAAAAATATTTGATGAATGCAAACTTTAAACATGTTTACAATATGTTTATCTTTGTGTAGTATTATGCACCATAACGTATAACGTGATTTCAAGTTGAAAAAATACATTTTATATTTTTATTTTAATAATTCAGTTTATACTATATAATGCACGAATACATCACTCCAAGCATAACCTATTATGTTTATTATTATTATTTTTTTTTTTTTTATTAAGTTTTATATAAAAGAGGTAATTTTACTTTTAGAACCTTGGAAAAAACGAGAAAAGCTATATTGATTTATAGAAACAGGTTTTTCTTAAAATATATACATTTTAAGATTTTACCTACAAAAAATTTCTAGCTATATGTTTTTGTATTATGTTAATATTCAAATGTTATCAGTATATTATATCAAACAGTTTGATCTTAGTTTAAAAATAAATATATTTTTTTTTTATTCAATATCTTATAATATAATATTATATTTTATCTCAATTAATAAAGCCTTAAATATATGTATTAAAATGTCCATAAATGTTGGTAGATAGTAAAATATTTTAAATAGTAAATATATAATACTGATGAATATATAGACTTCAAATTTAGTACAATATTTTATTTTAAATCAATAAGCCTAAACTTGCATTTTTTTTTATTAATATAAGTACACCACACATTTTATAAAGTATTGCCATCTTGTAAATCAAATATATGAAACTCATAAATCGTATCTTTCCTGAGCTTTCCATCGTAATCAAATTTTATTTATAAACTGACTTGTTTTTTAACATTTTGAATAAGTGCAATTCGCCTGCCACTTCAGCTGATACCACAGTCTATGTTAGACTATTTATTGTGCTTGATATACTTAAATCTAGGCAAACCATTTTTCATTTTGCATTCAAATTGTTTAGTAAATATTTCGTTGTTTTATTAAATATTTAATATCATATTATGAATTAAACTATTGAAGTTGGTTCTAATACAATTTAAAACTACAAAGTTATACATAAATTAGGTCAATTAAATTGCAAATGTATTACCTACTCACCTCAATTAAAAAAAAAATATGTTATGTATTGTATTTAGTTTATAAATATAATATTTATTTTCATAATTTACTGTGGTTCTATGAAACTTTAGTTATTGTATTTATTAGATAACAACAATGTAATTTTGTCGGTAAAAAAATGAACAGTAAAAATATGTACCCAAATAAATTTAACCAGTATAAACCGAGATCATATTATTACTAACTAGATATCTAAATAACGAGAAATCCTTGGGTAATGATTAGTTGCATCAACGAGATTATTATTCTATTTAGATATGTTTTATATTTATGTTTTATTAATTTGAATAATTTTCAATCTTTAGACATAGTGTATTGTTGGTTGTATATTTATATGATCAATGTAATATAATATGCTTTTGTTTAAAAAGAATGCAGATCAATAATATAAAATTATCTAAAACTACATACATATTATTTTGAACGATAACTCAAAAATAACACTTAAATTTAGTAAAAAAATTTTTTTTTAAATGACAACTTGGTGAAACTTAACGAATTGAGTGAGTTTAAAGCCATTTTAAGATTACATTAGACGTGTTAGGTACGTAAAATAATGTCAAACTTCAGGCACATTCAAATAATATTTCACAAAGGTACTGCGTAATTATTTCAATAATTTTTAAACACTTCAACAGACCTTACATGTCCTATCACATCACAACTATAATTATCACTTTATTATCATGGATGAAACAACTTTTACTTTGCCATCTTATTATGTGCAGGTAATACTAGTATTGCATTAAAACTATTGGTAGTTTGATAAAAAGTAACAATAAATGGAACATTTATTAACTTGTGACTTCAGAATATAAGAATAGAAGTGAACGACTATAAGATACGAAATCTGGGTAAATGGAAAAAATAACGTGTTTAGTTTACAGTACTTGTATGCGAAATAAATCTTTTAAAACTACGAGAGTTTCTAAACACACACAATAAACAATATATTAGCACGAAAATAAACCTGCACATAATATGTTATTGTACGCATAGTGTCTCCTTCTATTAGTATTGATAAATGTGTTAAATTCCTGTTTCCCATAAGGTATCTTAAGAGATGTATATTCTAATATATATCTACGTGATTATTTGAATTATGAGACGGAAATAAAATATAGAACTTATATTTAAATCAAATGCAATATATTGAAACTGATATTCCACTTGATAGATAATATTCAAAATAATCTGACTGATATATAATTAAAAACAGCAATGACCGTTTGAAATAACTATAAGGTTCATGTATGGTGGTCAGATTGATTAGGTAGGCCATAAGATAAGCACCGTAAAAAAATGGCCGAAAAGACTGTTCAGGATACGATAGACAGATAAGATGGCCAAAGTTTTTCTTAAGTAAAAGTAGAAAATTGAGAGAAAGTAGTGAATGATAGGTGCCATTTATTAGTTTCAAAACTAAATGGCTCACAGATAACCATAGAGAAGAAATAAGAACTATAATAGTATTATGATATATTTTATGATGTAAATATATCAGCTCTTAACAGTGTCGTATTTATAGAGGTGAATAATGAGGATAAATCCACTCCAGTTGCTTTTTTAATTGTTTAGCCACACGGGTATAAAGTAGTACGTATAATACAGTATTCCAATAATCATATTTCAAAATAAATTTAAAATTAAAGTTTTAAAAACGAATAAATAATAATAAGTAACCACTGATATTTTACTATTCCCTAAAACATTTTAAAAATAATGGATCTCTTTAAAAGTGTTGGCGATCTATCACAATAAATATAAGTAGAAAAAAATTGTCTTCAATTATGGCAAACTTTGTTAAATAAATATCCCTGCCCCGTTTACTCGAGAGATGTTGACAGAAATTTTCATAAAAACAGCATAGTATTTTCTGGGAAATCAAGTGGAGTTGGAAATCAGTAACTAACCACTTAGTTGTTTTGCCATTCAATAAAATTTGTAAAATCACACTTGGAGTAGTTTTCTCTGTATTACTCTATTCATTCGAAATGTATTGGAATTTATTGTTAAAACAAATATAATAATATACTTTATGTGTCATTTCTATAGATAATTTTATAACAATAAACAGGTAGTAGCAGATACGCATATACACGTCATAAACTTGTCGCAAGCATATAATATTCTATAATTAGTGATATAAAACGTTTTTCAGTGTACCGCCGCGATAGGAGTAATAGTAGATCGACAGTCCCTCGCAATGGTCTATGAATCACAATATTTTTTATTTACACCCCGAAAAAAAAATTTAAAACACGTAAACTCCGATTTTCGTGTTTTATATGTTTCCGTGTAAACAACTGTAGGCTTCACCTTCACTGTCGAGCAGTAAGTGAAAGTTTAATTTACCGGGACTCCGAACGAAACGAACGGAAAGTGGGCACCCCCCCCCCATTTCCTCCACCAAATGTGAGTGTACTGACAGTGACATCCCCGAGCGGCGTTCACTTATCGGCCCCTTTTAAAATCGTGATACACATGGAAAAGGTTGTCGAGGGAAAACGCTTTCATTCCGTTTCGTCGTTATATATTATATCACACGATGATATTTATACTTTATATATATAGTATATATATGTATATATATATATATATATATATATATATATATATACTAATATATCGTATATCACTCTGACGCAATTTGATCTGTTTGATATAGTAGGCATGATCTGTAAAAAAAAATCAACTACTTATCAAAATAAAATTTGGTAGTGAAATAGAAACTTATTGCGAGTAATTATTGTATCATCAGAAAAATTATCGTTGCTGTTAATCAACACTAGTTATGAAAATTAATTTACAATAAAATTCTACATAATTTAGAATAATTATTATATGCTCATAATTTTCATAGTAAGTATTAAATATATTTTTCGGTTAAATTAAAAGTAAAAACGACCATAATATACTACTAGAAGATTAAAATCACACCATCATTCTAAAGTACCCCACTTGTGTTTAATTTTCAATCAATTTATTTGGATTCGTGCAATTTATGGATCACTTTTACAAATTATCACTTTTAAACAGTAACTGTTCATTTATAAGTAAATTTAAAATATAAAACATACAGTTAAATACTAAAACATTTATATTATTTTAATAATTTTTCGTTGGGGTATTGGTACATTAAAATAAATAAATAAAATATTTAACTTTTGACATAATAACTATAACAATGTAGCTAAACTACAAAATTAAGTTAAAAACATACCATATGACAATATTGTGAGTACAATAGAAGACGGCAATAAATGTAATTTGACAACCTGACCTAATTTTTTAAGGCCACCAAAATGTAAGGACTGCCTTTTGGATTCTCTCCAGTTTATTAATCGAAATAACTTTTTGTTGATCCTAAACCACTGAACCGCACTCTAAAACTAACTGCTCAAAAGTACTGTAAAATACTATGACACTGCAGAAAGCTAGTAAAGTTATTATATTTTTGTTTTAAAATCCTAAAGCTTTTAAGCTTTCACTATAATCAAATCTAAATTTACATTAAACTATAAGCTAGTGATTAGTAAAACTAATCAAACAATTTAACTATATTAAGCCAAAATCCATCAAAACATTAACTCTTATTTTTCAAAAATTCGAATGATAAGATTTAAACAAATTTATATCACCGCGGATTATGAATTATTATTGTATTTTATGATAGTTAGAGATTACACGCAGATTATTTATTAATTTAACTAATGGACTTTTACCATTGCATTTTTGATAAGACGCCGGTAAATGTATTACTTATTATTTCAAAAATGCGTGCGTAAATAATGCTGACAATTATGTTCGTCGCACGATGGACCTGATATTTTACAAAGTAATCAAAACGTTCAATATATCTTTAGCGCACGTAGGTATTTAAATAAATATCAGTATAGGGTTGATAATTATTTCAACGTGAATATTGTTTAAACACCGATTGTTTTCAAAAATATTTCATACAAAGGTTAAAATATAATATTATCATAATTACCTAGCCTATAACCAGACCAGCTAACATTGTGGCACTGGTTTTGCCAGCAGCAATTATTGCAGTATTTTATCTGCTGCTGCAGGAGGATACCTCGGAGGAATGATTGACATATTGTCTCGTCAACCGTGCTTAACACCCAGCCAGCTATATCGCGTATTCACACGTCCGTCGTCGGTAGATAACGTTAATAATTAAAACTTAATACACAGTGTCTCGGCGCCTACCACTGCCGTTAAATGTGAATAATGCGTTGACGTTCGTGGCTGATGTGTAACGATACAAAATACGTTCGTTGATAGCATATTCTAATATATAATATTATTAATACGTATCTATAGGTTTTCGCCAACATGGCACTTTTGGGTATATTATAATACGAAGATAAGCCACGGGCGGGGAGGAGGGGATGAAAACTGGCAACACATATTAATCGTAATATAATAATTATTTATCCACCAGTCGTGAGACCGTATTGTGTAGCCGTTACAACAAATTTTCATAGTGAAACTATATAATAACCTAACCACAAGTATATATACGGATACAAGAGGTAGAGAGACGTGGGGCATTATTTCTTTTTTTCAGATCGTTAACTTACACGATTAATGCGTATTACTGACGCGTAAGTAGAAAATAAATACTGATAGTTCGATATGTATAGTTAAAACGGAATTTAAAGCTTTGTTAAAAAAAATAATAAAGCACAATCTATAATGCATATTTTAATTTCTACTAGCATTTATTTCGTACCTAATTCATCTAAATAATTCAACATTTTAAGTAAGTTATGTATTATGTTTTCTATATTTTTGGGTATTTCATAAATATAGGTAACATCTATATGATGTAATACTACATTGTAGATAAATTATAATAGGAACGACTTGTTAATAAAATCTCATATTTAAATATTAAAAGAGATAAAATTGTTATTAAAGCTGTAGTTTAAAAAAAAAATAGAATTCAATTTAACGTAATGTTTTGAACACATAAAGCATAAAAACATAAAAAAGGGTATCTGTAAAATTAGATTATTTGGTTTGAGGTATATAAGTAATAATTACTATAATTATTATAGTATACATTTTTTACGTATAAAGTTTTTTTTTATCTACACATATTTAAAAAAAATTATTTTGTTAAGTTTAATAATTATAAGTAAAATTAGTTTATTGGAATCCGAAAAGTGACCCGCACTTAAGGAGCTTAAGTTGCAGTGCCACGATCGTTCGTCTACCGGATGATCTTCAATAAATCTCCAAAACATAAATCAATAAAATATGAATTCTAGACATAATAACTCACGACATAAAATCTTAACGAATAAAAAAAAACATGAAATATTTTTACCGAAAATTATCTGAAAAATAATTTGAACATTATTATGTTAGGTTATAATTTTATGCGTATATCATCAATAGTTCTCGTTATTTTTTTTCTCTGGGCACCCGTAATATTTATACGCCTTGTTTATAAAATCATAAACTTTTACGGCGTTATTAATCTACTCATTATAAACCACTACCCAGACTGTGGTTGGGAAATTTTAGCGGGTATAAATCAATACCCCGTGTGCTCGTTCCGATATTATGGTAATAATATCACTATATATACTGTACACGTGCATAATATATATCATATCACGAGTTTCAGTTTATACTCACCATATTTTTACGAGCATATTTAATGTAACGGAACGTGTATCGAGCCATATTCAAAAAAGTTACACCTGTAAAAGTTAAGCTCGAAAAAAAACGTAATGGCATGTTGTACGAGAAGGCTTTTTCGTTATCGGTAATAAACCGATGAAAATATAAAATAAATCCATCGACGTGAACAGAATTGAAGCAGACAGTTCTAAAAAAAAAAAAAAAATGTGACGGAAAACGAATGTTAAAGGAGATTCGAGGCAAGCAAGTTTTTATTGAAAATTCGTCCGTAAAGTACAGCGCATCCGTTGGATACACGGAATTCGTATACTGCACTGCTGTAGGACTTAAGACTTAAGTTGTGAAATCGCAAACGGCACGATCGAGCATCATCAAGCGCTTGCCACTCGCGCTGGGCAACGAAGATAAAAACAAACCTGTAAATGTCCTTTGAAACGCTTTAGGAAATCGTTTGATATTCAAAATATGTTCATCTTTTATTCTTAGTTTTTTTTTTTTTTAAAAAAGATTTCAAATGACTGGAGAAAATATTGTGTGTTGTTATTTGGGCCATATAATTTCTTCTTCGATGAAAAGAATGCTCTTTAGATTACAATAATATTTGTCAATTAAATTTGTTGTATACAAATCGGTGATAGTAAAAATAATATTGATGACAAAAAAACATGGATTGAATCTAATATTTGAGAATTTTCCTACAGTTTTACAAAACTAACAAATAGTTGCGAAAAAATCTGTGTAATGCACGTGCCGACCTTCTTCAATAAAACAATATTTCAATACAAACCTATAGTATATAAATATTTTCACATCATGTTTGGTAAGTAAATGTAGTCTATACTAAAAAATATAACGTACTTAGAAGCGTTTTGTAGTTCATAAAATTGATTATTTTAAACTGCAAGTGCCGAAACTAAAATAAAATATTAATTTCGTGACATTCTAACGATAACATTAAATAACTTACTAAAAGATAACACCAACTAGTAAAAAAAAATATTTTTTAAATTATTTGGACTGTTATTTTTAGATTTCGTTAAATTATTTAGTTAGGTAATTAGATTAATTATTTATGATTAAATATATTTAATATATTTTTTATTTAGGTTTTGGGTAATTTTGAGAATTTCTTGATAATGAAATACATGGTATAAAATAAAGTCATCTTATATCGTTTTAACTGACGGTGGTTCATTTCTGTTACATAAAACGAAATTTTTCGTATTATGACCCAGAGAATAACGTACTTGCAGTTACGGCCACAGTGCGTACGAATTAAAGATTAATTAAAATAAAAAATAAAACTTGTATTTTTTTAGTACAAAAAAAGTAATACAATTACACGCGGTACAGTTGTTGAACTTTGATTATGTATTCAATTTTTATTTTTCGTCATTTTCTTTGTCATACTTTATTGTTTTCTACTCTTTTGTTGTACCTACGGTACAACCCTATGGCGACAAGTACTTATATACTTGGTATATACATGGTATCTAAATCGAAAGCAAAGGATTTATATGCTTCTTTCAACTACCTGTTTGGCGGCACTTGAAAATTATTCTAACAAAACCAAAACTTTGTCCGTTTTCCACATCAATTTCACGCGACAATGTAGAGTTAAAGTACACATTTTTACTTTAATGCTTAGATATTCCTTAGCCTTACAGAAAATTATTATCTTATCTTCAAAAAGAATAATTAGTCAACCATCATTGTACAGTTTGTTTGTCAATCAACAATGCGTTTTTCTATTATAGTCTACAGTAACAAAATTAATATAGTCAAACGATTTTGTCAGAATTTTTTATAGTATAAAAAATGTTTGATCAACATTTTTGGTCTGGAAATATAATGTAAAATAAATGTCAAAACGATAAATTTCTTTTTATAAAAAGAAACTATAGGTAGATATTGAAAATTAATATAAGGAGTGCAATATTTTGAATAAATTTTTATAATTCAAAAACGTTTGTCAAAATATTATTATGAACAACAATTCCAAAACTCAGTTCTATAATTACGCTTTTCAAAAAGAGCTTTTCATGCTCTTAAAACCAATGTAATGTTTTCCGAAAATTCCTACGTTTTTTTTTTATCATTAGTTTTCAAAAATAGTTATGAAGCTCAAGTTATACGTCGTAAATACATTTTTGTGAAATTAAAACTATTAAGCACACTTATGACGGGTACCTACTTGTCTTAAGTATAATAGTTTAACTATCAGTTAATACAATCATTTGTAATTATATACATACAAGTACACACTATTTTCAAGTCATCATATAACGAAAATATAAAACAACAGCCTAATATATGGTGTTTGATTAAAAAAATAATAAATAACAATTGTTATTAAAGTTATAAAACCCATAAACTCATAAAGGCACACGGATATTTTTACAGACGAATAAATAATCATGCACAGAAAATATGAAACGAAATATATAATATGATTAACATCACTACAATTCAACTATAATTTACTCCAACTACGTATATTAAAAATATATTGTATTGGAACGTTGATAATATCTATATTTATTATTTTATTTTCTTTAATTTATAATTTTACTGGTCGAACTGGTGAAATATGAACACAATGTTCTAACATTCTGATAGCTTTCAATGTGCACTCAATATTTTGAGCACTTATACTTTGTAGTATAAGACTTGTATTTTCAGAATTAGGAGAAATCCGAGAAATAATCGACCACCGATATCGTAAATATACCCTTATCAGTTAAAGCGATTTTTCGCGTTTTATCTAAGAAAGCAATAGAAATTTGGTAATTCTGAAAACTCTTAAGTGCAACCCACATTAAATTTATATTTATACGATTATATAATATAAAGGAAGGTATAAACATTGTAACATTTGTAACTGGAGCAAATTAACATATATTTAAAGAATTTTTACAAAAATAAATATAATTGTTATTATTTAAGTAATAATAAGAAAAATTTGATCAAAACCCTAAAACAGTATGTTTAGTTATTGGTGCAATATGTTCCGAAACCGATTTAAAATTTGTTGAGAAAATCATATAATAGTCTCGAGTTAATTAGTACAGTAGTACGGTCTGAGCATCGTTAAATTAAATTTAATGTATATTGAAAATCAGGAAATTAGTTCCTTAGTTATATTATAATTTAACTATAGATGACCCTAGATCTGGAATAGATTATATAATTTCTTGTACCTAGGTAAAATCCCCATCTAAATATCCAGCCATTAGTTCGATTTATAACGCACAGTTAGTAAATTGATATTTTAATCTAATTATTATTTAATATTTATTAAATCCATAGTTGCAATTCTAAATAGCAAATTATTCTACAGGTACGTAAATTATTCATATAGCTGATACCTATATCACTGTTGTAGGTACACTAGATTTAAGTATTTAATACTTTAATTAAATTGCCTGAATATCAACAATAAAATAAATAACAATTTTATATCCAAATGTATCTTGTGAAATTATAATGTCATTAATGTCTATGTTTTTTTTTATGATGTTTCTTAATTTTCTCAAAATCTTGCAGGAAATCATGAACCGCTAAAAGTAGTTATTTACAAACTACGATATTATATGACATGTCGAGTTAGTGATTTTCAATCAATGGAAAGGCTATTAAGTCATAATTAAACTTTTAAACCAATTGTACCTATAAATTTTATAAAATAAGCACTATTTCTAACTCATCATTACATCATCAATAACTACTATACATAATTTAAATAATTTATATTACTTACGTAGAGCATACATAATAATATTCCAATATTTTATAATTTTAAGTACTTTTATCATTTAATGAAAAAAAAAAAAATATATTACTACGTACTTGGAATTTCAAAAGCTTAATTATTGTAAAAGATAAAATCGGCTCTTAAAAATTTATGATAATGAACTAAAAATATGTAATTTTGTTTTATATTTCTTGTAATAGTAAAAAAAAAAAAAAAAATATGAAATTATAGCAAAAAAAAAAAATAATAAGATTGTCATAATCATAATGATTGGAAGTTTGCATTAATTATTTATTTTAATATTTTGTAAAGGTACGCATGGCATAATTTTGGTCGAATTTAAGCATTACATGAATTTGAATTTATCTTAGATTTTGTTTTGTAAATATTTTTAATTTACATTCCTAATCATTAATTTTAAATATATTTAAATAATAAATATTCATAAGCAAAATATCAAAATTTATCATTTTAAATATATCTACCTTCCCATTCTAAAATATAAAATAAGATTTACCCAGAATTCTTAAACAGTTTACTCAGTATCATTTTTTTTTTTAATAAAATAACATAAAAAATAACACCTCATTTAAAGGAAAATAGTCCAGACCAAACTTGTTGGTTTGTAGATTCAGAGCGAAAAATAAATGCACTGATTTTATAATGATGTGTTTTTTTTTATCCAAAGACATTTTTTTTAACAGAAAAAAGAACAAATGTTTCGATATTAAGTGTAGTTTCTGGTGCTAAATTCTCAAAAAGTAATCAATACCTTTAAAGACTAAAAATTAAATAAATATGCTAGCTGTATAATGTACTTTTTTATTTTTACAAATATTCTAAAAGTTGTTTTTAGATTTGCAAGCTTTCTTTGGAATTGCTTTATTTTGTTTGAAATGTTTAAATATACTTGACCCATCACCGCCCATCCAACTTCTTTAGGTGTTAGTATCATTTTTTTTCTTTCTTTAAAATGTATTTAAATATTTAGTCCTTTGTGTTAAATTGTTGAAGTTAACAAAGTGCAGTTATAAATGATTTGTCCAACTGACATATAAATATATTATTCATAATGAGATATGGTATTCTAAATGCAATTAAACGATTGTACCGACTAAAAATGTCTGCATTATTTTTTTCAATCTTGTTTTATTGTTGTTGTGTTTGATTTATTACGTCAAAACATGTGGTTATTTGTTGTAGTAAAAGCAGTTATACTTTGAAAACATAAAACCTTTATTCAGAAATGACCAGAGGGATTTAAAAATGTACAATGTAAAACATACATTAAATATTTTTCCTCGAGTGGAAACGTTTCATTTAAAAACAATTTTGTTGGAGAAATTTAATTTTTTTTTTAGTTTTTGCAGTAACTGTAAAAAACTAAATAAGCAATTATTATAAATAGCTTTACGTGGAAATCAAATTCTCCTATGAACATTTATACATCCACGTATGTCTAATACTTAATTAAAAGTAAATGTGATTTAATTAAAATTTTAAAAATATATTTTTTTTAATTTGTTAACAGTTAAAATCGATCGATTTTTCTTATATTGTAAAAAACTATACATTTGTTCCGAGTGAATTTTCAACACTGTACTTAGACCAGTTTTATTTGTAAATAAACTCTGTAATCGCAATAGCAATAAGGGTATAATATTATTAAAACAGTGTGAACTGTTATATAGATTATTCAAATTCGGGTAATATTTTATTTATTTTTTCGAGTTACTTTTTATTCTACCTCAGAATAGTATGATATTATATTATGCAGTTACGGTTGCGGTGTTTTTATAACGATTGATTCGAGAACACTTGGAATAATCTATTTTTTTTCTTGTATCATCCCTGTTTGAATAAACACATTTTAATATATTCACAATGCAAATAAGGAGCCGCTTGTGATGAGTATAGTACGGTATTTGCTTACCTAATGAGCTGTTGTGTTTTCATTAAAACAATTTCATGCCATGCAGTCAACCACCGAATAAAATGAAAAAGTGATCAGTCAAGTGCGGTGTCTACTATAATATTATTGCAATAAAAACATCACATAATTTACATACTACAAGAGTGTTGTGCTTGAGACTATTATGTTAAAATTTTATTTATTGTACATAGATAGTGTTTAATATTAATATTTTCAGAATGTTTTCCTTAGAAAATGTGTTAAACTATGGCAATAAAATAATCAGCATACATGACATAATAATATAATATGTGTATTTGGATATGGGTATATAATCAAAAACAATTCTTTAATTTCTAACAATGATCTATAAATTTCATTAATATACATTAAGTTGTTCAAACTTACAAAAATAGAAAAACTAAAGAAAACACATTCTTGTCTTCGTTATGTGTTCATAAAGCTATTAGAAAAATATAATTTAATAGTTTTTTTTCAATAAATTAATTGCTAAACATACCAAATTTTTTTACAATATTCAAAAATATATAAATTTATTAATATAATAATATTGTATTTAGTTGTTTCTATGATATCTTCAATATTTTCAGTTTTTCTCAAATCATTGTTTCTTTTGCAATGCTTTTCATAAAATAAACAATATTAAGACTATTTTAAAAGTTTTCTGTTTTTCTTACTTTCTAATGTTGGTGGAAATATAATTTAAATTAAAAAAATAATATTTTTCATTATTTTATTTAGAATTATGAGAAATTTTATAAAAAAAAAAAAAATGGGAAATATAGTACCTATTATTTAAAATACTTTGAGATTTATATATTTATATTTTATTATTTCTATTATTAAAATTCTTTAATTTTGTCAAATAAATAATAATTACTATTTAAGTTTTTGTTTTACAAATTAAATACAGTATGAAATGCCTATTGGTTGTATCAAATATAAATACATCCATCATATAATATTATTAATGTATATTTAATTAATTTCTATTTTAATTAGAGTTTTAAAAAGCACGCTTTGTATTTTTTTCGCTGTCGTAAGTTCTAATAAATGTATTTTGTTATATAATATATTATATTATATATTATTTTATATCGATAAAATATATTTATACAACATTACTGGAATTTGATTAAATTTTTTTAAAACATTTAATAATTAATTAATAATAATAAAATCCTTCATTTATACTTTATAGTAAGAATTGTAATTTTATGGAATTTTAAACGGATTTAATTAATATTATTGATACAATCTGACAACACAATTATTACCAAAATGTTTTATAAGAGATTATCGAATTTCTCTCGAGGTAGTAAATTATATATTATTAATCGCAAAAATCATGTGATTTTGATTTGACAACAAAACCAAATGACTACCTATACAAATATCTTTTGTTCTAATAATATAATATTATAGTAGAATGAATAAGCAATCCTGGAAAGGTGTTGTCACTATACTCGGGTGGATATAGTTTCGTTAGTCTAATAATATAAACATGGTGCATAATAATTCTCGAACGGTCTTTTGGTTATGCAATATATAATATGGCGAAGCATTACGTGAGGATTAACTTTTAACATCCATCCTTTCGCATTTGAAGTGTTTTAAGAATTCATATGCTCACTGCATATAATATTATGCGAGTTAAAGCAGTACTTCGAGGCCTATACTAATGGCTTCGGCTGGAAACGTGTCCGTATAGTTTTCCAAGACGTGTCTAAACTGAAAAAATAGGCTTATCAATATATGGGTTTTCTTTTCTTTTTCTTTTTTTTTTTTTTTTGTCAAAAAATATAAATAAAACAAAAGATTTCTATGGGTATTGTAGTATAAGAGTCGGGCATTAAATCTGACTTTATTTGTGAAAAAAAAAAAAAAAACTATGAGACCAATAGTGCCTATACATACTTACACGATTTGAAGTGTAAAATAAAAAATTAAATCACTTAGTCGAATGAATAATACCTATAGTCGACTGATGGAGTAATACTATAATACACCATTTTCGATTTGGAAAAGTAAAGTTTTGTATGGTTGCCATGTGAGAATAAACCTACCAGATTAGTTGGAGGTAGGCCAATAAAATAATTTATCATTTGTATGTACTTGACAATTATTGTGCCTTTATTTCACGAAAAACAAATTTCAAACACCTTTTTCAATCATTATAAATTCAATCTAAAATCATAATCTTAACATTTTGATAAGATATTATTATTTGTACTGTATCCGATAATAATTATTATGTTTCATTCAAAATGGAAGCCATTACCAATATAACTATTTTCTTTAACTCAAACTTTAATATATGTTCACTCGCTATGCTAAATGTATTAATTATTTCTTTCTTAAATCTAATCAATTAAAATATTATACCCATATATTATTGAATTATTCTAAAAAAGATTTTAATCACATACAGATTTTGTTGACTTTGTCATAAATAAAAAAAAAACTTAAATACTCATAAACTTAATATTATGTATAATATAATATAACATATACATGATAAGCTAAAACTTAAAACAAAAAATATATTTTCAAAAATCAATGAAATAACTAATAATTATAAAAAAAATATATTTATTTCAATTTAAAAGCCTATCCTATTAATTGAATAACATTATATATATTATATTATATTATTTTGTTTAGAATTATATTATTTTTAAACTACCAAAATTATAAAATTATAAATCGACAACTCGACATCACATATCTCAGCAATTAGCACGGTTAGCAATTTTAACTCGTTAAATTAAAAAACGATGGTCATTTTCGTGGTTGTTTACATTTTGCAATTACATTAATTATTTATTTATCAATTTTACTGAAAATTACAGAGACATGCTAATACAAGTAAATTTGATATCGTATATACTACTAACGAATCTAATTAAATACTTTTTGGCTATTTTTAGAGAAATAAAAGGGGCTTTCAGTCACAATTACAATAAAAAAACAAACTTTATTTTTGAGTTTTATCACTTCAATATGAAATGTAAAATAACTTACAGTATTATGCACGGTTTTGTATACTGAAGTTTCACCTATTTAGGAATTACTCAAATTCTCTGCTGAGTTTTGTTGAAATGAATCAAAAAATATTTAAATGCTGGTGGGTACTTATATACACATTTATAGAATTTTTAACACTCCAGATACAAACATTCACAGTAGAACTTTATGGATTTTAAATAATAATCTTTTTTTAATATCAAATTTGGATGGGTCTATTTTTAAAGTAATTTTAAGCTATTTTTCGTCTTTATAAAATTTACTTTATAGGTCCTATAGTATTAGGATTATAATAGTTATTAACTATTGTAATACAATTTTACTACTAAAATAATTGTTCAATAATAATAATAATAATAATAGTTCAAACTAAAAATATCACGAATTGTTCGATTTTCAACAATGTAATAATTAAATGTAAAAAAAAAAATGTATTTATCATTATATTTGAAATGGCTGTCATTTAATAAATGTTGGTTTTAGAGCTGTTACTAAATAAGTCAACACAGTTCAAAAAAGAAAAAAGCGTTGAATTAAAAATAATGTAAATTCCGTACTGCGCATGCACGTACCAGGTGGGTTAAGCCATTTGAAATGAAATTATGAATTTATATTTAGGTAACCTTTAACTGCCATAAAATATCAACAAAAAAAAATAATCCTGATTCAATCCAACATAAACTAGCAGAGAAAATTAGTTTTTTTTTTTTTTTATTTTTCAAAGCAATTATATTTACTAAAATAAAAATTTCAATACTTTTTATTTTTAATATATACATATTAGTTAAACAGATATTATTAATATGCAAATCAGTTAACACAAGCACATTATATTTTAGAAGCATTTGAGGTATACGCGAGTTTCAAGCAACTATGCAAAGGTCTTAGAAAATCCTAACAGATTATAATAAAATAATATAAAATTCAAGAAATGTAACAATTTTCTGATTAAAAGAAATAAAATCGTGAAATGTGCAGCGTGTGCTTTATTAAAAATGCTGTAAAAGTAAAAGTAATAGTAGATGACGAGTTTAAGCCGAGATAAACAACAATTAGGTCATTTAGACATTGCGTGCGCAAGTAAATGACTATAAATTTGAAAAGTTTTAAACTTAAAATACGTGATAGTTAAATTTAATGTACTTAATGACAATCACATAGATACAAAAAAAAAGTCAAATATCCTGAAATAAATATTCCTCCGCGTTGCTTGAAGTTTTTATTTTTGACCAACATTATTGTCACAACAGTCTAAAAAGAACTTACTTTGAACAAAAAAAAAAAAAACAGTACAATGGGTACTATACGATTAAACGCATGTGTAACATGATTTACGATGAATAAAAAACCACTGGAAGTGCAAAATAAAAGGAATAATATATGGTCTGAAAAAAATGTGTTTAACACTGTATTGTGTATAGTATAAATGTATAATAATATAAAATCCGGGAAGAAACTATGAAACTATAAGAACATTATTCATTAAACCGGATATGAGGTTATGTTTTGGAGTGGAATATTGACTAGAAATTGTCTGAAGGCGCTTGACATAGTTCAGAGAGAATGACAATGGCAATAAATTTAACTTTATACAACCGATTTTAACATAAACGATAAGATTATAATACATATTATCGGCCCAGTGAACCAGCTATATGTCAAGTCATCATTTAATGTTAGGCGCAGAGTTATAGTCTGTTTTGAACTGTAATGTTTGTATACTTATTAATTAATCCATTATTATACTGATATATCAGAACTGTCTATATTTACAGCTTTTGCACGATAACCATAAGCTCAATTCATATAGTAATCACTATAAATTATAATCGTATTTACGTTTGGAATAATTGTTTAACAAGTAAATAATGTACAGACTCAAGAGATTCCCATTTAAGAGATAACCATCGTTAACATTGTGACTATAAATGCAAATAAATCGATTACGAAATACTGATTAAAATAGTCTTTTGGAAATAAAAGCGAACGAAAACCAACCGTACACTTCTAGTATCGTTAAATTGTATAAATTAAGAATATTTTTTTTTTCAGTCCTAGAATAATAATGATAATTTTCAACCATGATCTTTAGGTTATAGCTCAGTACATTATAACTGCCAACTTGAGTAAAGAAAACATTAAAAAAATTTAGATGAATTTAAATCTAAAATTGAACAAAAGGATTTCTAACTATGGCTATTTAAAGTTTTAATGAGAAGGGTAAAATGGTTTTCGTTGTGTCTGCATAATTGTACAGCGCTTCGTTTCTCTTGTTTAAACTTTAAAATTTAAATTTACAAGAATGGTCACATAAACCACATTTCTTACGTAGGTACAATTTACATTTCCGTATTTATATACAGTTGCTCAATTCATAGTAATTTATTTGAACCAATCATATACACACACACATGTTAAATAGGTATATAAATATATCAGTTAGCTATAAAATACAAAAAAATGATTAAAAATATTAAACAACATATAATTATAAGATTTTAATTATAATAAAAATGATTTTATACTTATTTAGTGAATAGTTGTTCTTAAAAACTATGTAAGTATTATTATTTGACTACTTTTCAAATTATTATTTTAGGATGATGACATTTATTTTATAATATAATATATATATATATATATATATATATATATAACTTGGAATAATGATTTTGAAATATAAATGAATATTAAATAATTTACAAGTGTTACGATTAATCTAAAATCAACCAAAAAATATTTGAATAAAATCCTTTTACCATATTACCGAATTTCTAAAAATCGATTTTGAAATATTAATTTCTATAACCTTAAATTAAGAGTGAATTCCTATTTCTATCAAAGTATTATATTGTTAATAAAAATAGTTTTCCTTATACAATAGAATAATTGGTATAATATATTTTTAAAAAATATATAATAAATAAACAATGTTTGTGATTCCTCTTATGTTGAATAAAACAGCAAGATATTTACCTTATAAACATCTTTAAAACTATTATATTTCTAAAAAATTGTATATTCTTATTATAGACATTAAGAAATCCAATTGAATTTAATAGATGCTACGTTGATAATAAAATATTTTTAGTTATTAAACGAGAAAGGTAGAATAATATAACCTGGGATGTCGCTCAGCTAGTAAATTTTGAATGTACCTCGTCATTGGTTTTAACTGTAGATAATATAAATATATGGGTATATTAAATTTGAATTCAATGATAATTGATAAATAATATGAACAATTATTCTGATTGGAGATGGTTTGTCAATAATTTCTATTTCTAAAGATATTTTTTTAATATACATATATATACTAGCTGTTTCGCCCGTGTCAAATGTTTTTTTTTTTTAATATATTTGTGAAAAAATGTATATAACATATTTCTACTAATTATAATAGTTTTTTTTTTATTTCAAATAAGTAATATACAATCTGTATCAGTTGACACAATAAGCATATAGGCTAACAGTAAAAGTAAATAACATGAGAATATTTTAAAGAATGAAGCCACCCAGTGGTAATACTTTCAAAAGAAGAATTTACATGTTAACTACTTAAAAAATCTTGACACCAGTTACGCTTAAGACGCCTTTGGGGATTACCGGATATGGTAATACCGCGAAACTAATTATAATAGTAGGTGATACAATATGTAATCAATGACAATCTATAAAATAAACAAAAAAAAAAAATATCTTTTAGTGAACTGGCAAAAAATTCTAAATGCTATAGCTATTATAACTATATTAAAAATACTATTTGTTATGTTCAACTGCATAATAATTTACAAAATTTCGTCAACTTTGAGAGCGGTTTATGGTAATAAATTGGATATATTTAGTACAAATTCAAGAAAAAAAAATTCCAATACTTTTAGAAAAAATTGAAAAAAAAAACAAAAAAATTTACGAAAACTCGAAACGTTTATACAAAATCTGTAGTTATTAACAATATTTTGTTTTTTTATTATAATTCATTATGGTTAACAATAAAGACTTGAAATTCTTAAAAATTATTTTAATCAGCACTTTCTTCTCTAGGTACTCTGTCCAACAAAAAATTTTGTAGATTTTTGTCGTGCCAAGACAAGTTCTCTAACTGGACAGAGTATACAAACGATATCGTTTTAGCTTTTTTATATATTTTTTTAATTTATTTATGATAGAATTTACTTTGGTTGGTCAAAATGCTTTTAAGTGTTATACGACGTTTCTCATAAATTTATTTAAAAAAAAAAATATTTATAAAAAATACATATTATTAATAATTTTTTTTCTGAATGATTGAAGTTTTTTGATGTGCTCCAAAAAATGATGAAAATCACAAAAAAATCTACATTTTTGTAAAACCAATACGGTAATACCTGCATTTTTTGTTCCATTCAGAATTTAAAAAATATATAATTTATTATATTGTTATCATTATTTGCTTCAAGATTTTCGGTTTACTCAATATACTTAAAAAAGCATAATCTATTTTACAACTAATTCAGAAGTACCTATCTATATTACAGTTATATTTTAATAATTTATTTCATTTATGCAATATGTAATAAAATTAATGCTTTTTTTGAAAATTAATAAAATATAGTTGGATACATATTAATATTTTAATAAGTTTAAAAAAAACGCTATGTTGTAAGCTTTTCAAAAGATTTTAATTCAAATAAAGTTTACAAATAGATGTTTTTCTTTTGAAAATCTAAAATAAGAAATGATTTGGTGAATAATATGTTATATGTACTTACTTATTAATTTTTTTAGTACGTAAAAGCTAATCGTATTTTTTGTTTTGTTTTTACAGGTAAATATAGATATGAATACAGGTAATCATTATTCAAGACGAAATTTAAAATTCTAAAATCAAACCAACGTGTGAAAATGAAATTGATTTTATATTATTTAGTTATTAGTCATTTACTTATTTTTTAGTTAATTTCTGTTAATTTGTATAAATTTTTCATGAGTTTATATAATCATTAACGTTAATGAAATATTAAATTATGAAAATATGTATAATAATATGTTTGCTATGATATTAGTATTTTAATATAGGCACATAAAAAATTATAAAATGTTACATAAATAAATTGTGTATATTATAAATTATACTAGATATCAACTTAATTAAAGCAAAATATAATTAGCTTAAATATTAAAAATATTGTCAAATTGTATTAATAGACATAATTTAAAAAAAAATAAAATAAATGCAGATACAAATTTTTTTAAGGTATATTATTGAACAGTATTCATGAAATACACCGAATACAAATTATATTTTATTTTACTAAAATGTATTTTAGCATTTTTAAACCGATGTGACACGTGAGTGCTTATTTGCACTCGTCTCGGTTCACTCACCATGATACAATATTGTGTAGTGTTGCTATTTCAAATTTTATAGCAACCATAAATCATAGCGTTCGAAGAATGATTTTAAAAGCAAAACTTAGTTTTTGTCGTTTTTCAAATTGTTAGTGCGAATAAAATATATTTATGAAGTATCAATATTGATATAATATATTTACAATAATTAAGATAATATGGCTGTAAGGAATCTATTATATTTTAACAACATTTTAAGATTTAAAGTGCTACAAAATAAGCAAAATAAAATTTAACAAAACCTTAAAATTAGATAAAGTCTCTATTCATAGTTAAAATAAAAAATTTAATATGAAATTCATCGAATTATATTCTTTACAATATTATTTTTTCCTATGTTTCTCGTTTAGTTTTAGTGCAGAAAAAATATTTCAATATTCAGCTTTGAGGTTGGTTTCTGGTAGCACATTTTATCTAGTAGATGAGTCCATTCTATTACCTTGCTTAATAAACGAAAAAATCTACCAAAAAAATAAGAACATTCTTAAAAGTTTAAGAATAAAAAAATATATATATATAATCTCAGATAATGTTCTTATCATTAAGTTATATAATAGGTCAATTCACTCTAATATTAAAACAAATAACATAAATTTGGTTCTCTAGAAAACGCAAATGTTAGTTGGACAAATACAACATATGGTGGCTTGACATTCTCTTAAACACAAAAGACCAAATCATAATAAGCAAACATATTCTTTATAACATAATCAATTATCAAAAATTTAAACTTTAAATATTAAGATATGTATATCTAAATATCTCGACAAATGATTCAAAAAAGAAAATGTATTCTTTACATTTTAAATATTATTTGTATTTTGTATGAATATTCAAGAAAATGGTCAACATTTTCAATTGGTTTAAAAATACAATTTGGTGAAACATTATAAACAGACAAAGTTTTGTTTATAGAAATTTTAACAGTAATGATATATTTATTTACTTCAAAGCTTAATTTTTATAAAAAATTAAAACAAATTGTATACAAGTTTTATTTAACACGCGTGTCATAATATTTAATATTAAATTACTAAAGATGCAAATATGCAATTAAACTCTTAATTACAAATTAAGTTATTTTTGGATAAAAGTCGATATCATACCGTCCTCAATAAAACGACCATTTAAAATATATACCATAAATATATCAATAGTAATCCAATGATTATCAAAAGGTTCTCGAGTCTATATTTTCTTTTTCTTAAAAACTTATTTTTCTTTAACTTTATATATTTCTTATGTGACAGAGCGAACGTAATCACGTGTTGCCTTCAAATAATCTTATCTAAGAATTTAAACTGAAATTGTTTATATATATATATATATATTTGACCCGCAATATCAGGAAATCTATTCAATACATGACTCGGCGATTGATCGATTTTTTACAGTATTGAGCACTTTGTGACTAAATATTATTGAACCATGCATAATTCAGATCCTATCAAGAGGTACATTAATATTTTATTTTAACGCTATCATACGATAACAAGGACACCATCTGTCAACATTAAATGTACACGACACTTTACAGGCCACAATCAATATTTGGCTCAAAGTATAAAGAAATCAGAAAACCGAAATTCAAGGCCACTTTAGCAGCCCGGAAGAGAGATAAATAATTTATAATATGATTATAATAAAATAATTCGTACGATCTCAGGTTGAACTAAATCCTACATAAATTAATGTTTCGTAGAATTTATATTTAAAAGATATCCAAAGCAGTAAACAATGTCCATGTTACGATACTTACAAAAATATCTTTGAATAATGAAACGAAACAAAATACATAACACAATATGAGTGTATGTCGTATATACTTCATTTAAAACATAAACGGAAAAAATATTTAAGGCGCGTGCCTTGTTCAATGATCATTTGATATCATTTCTAAGACACAAATGTACAATATTGAAAATGTGCTTTTACCTATATCGTTAGCCCCACGAAGCTGTTTTAAACGTGACATATTGACGGGTTCACTGATAGATCAATATTTTTTGTGTCAAAGTAATTAAAAAAAATTTTAAAAACTTTTAAACCAACATTGAAATTTTAAATTATGGTATTTTCAATACACAGTATAAGTATTTAACTATATAAACTACGCTAAATATGAAAGTGTTATTAAGTGTAATATAATTTAAAATATATATTACTTATTTAAGAAGGTACTAGAGTTGTGTACAACGAAATAAATATAACACAGGATTAGTTTTGATTACGATAAATTGTATTTTAAACTGTATAAACTTCTAAAAGATACTGAAAAATATAATATTCAACGATAACATAATGTCATATTACACAATACTGCATTTTTAGTTATTCATTGATAGTCGCATCTGGAGTAGTTTTCCTCTGTTTCTTGATTTTCATATTTGCTATAATTCTACAAGGTATAAAATAAATTTTGGTTAAATACATTTTAATTGAATTATAAATTATTATTTAACTGCATACCAGATTGCGTTCAAACTGATTCGATTCCGATTTTTGTGTCTTAAAAAAAATGATCATTTGGTTAAATTACGATTAGTACAATAATTATGAAATTACCAAAATAATATTATTTACCACTTGATTCATTTCCTTTTTACCTCCTGATATGCAATTACAAGAAGATAAAGATTGTTCTTTTTTCTAAATAAAAGATTTATTATTAATATACAATAAATATAAATTTATATAGTATTATTTATAATAGTTTTTCAAGGAAAAACATACTACATTTTGTCAAAAAACTGGTGTTTTTCTATTTTTTAAGGAAGTACTGGACATTTTTTTATTTTTACTCCCTCATGATACCAACTAGATTTTTACCAGAAACTATCCTCAAATTTAAAGAATTAAGCATTTTTCTACCCCACATCGTGATAACAGTCGACAGATACTAAAAAGTACTACACAGTCGTATCATTGTTAAATAAATAATACATTCATCGCTTCGCTCATTTTAAAAATCGATACTTCAAAAATTTCAAAAATTGAATTATATAAACAAGTTTTAATTTTTATTTATGACCAGGTTGTCTCGCCTAGCGTTGCCTGAACCAAATATTAAGTTAAGATTAACCTCAAGTTATTTATATGCATCTAAGCCACCTAGGTAGGTAATCCACTGCATAGGATCGTGGACAATATGCGAGCAGTAAATTACCAGGTAGGAAATCCACATGCAATGGATTGCAGATCCAATGAGGTGTGTAAGTGAGTGAAATCAAAATTAAGTAGGTACATGAAAAACATTGCGACTGTTGTCCGTGTCAATTTTTTTTTTTTAATTTATTTCTAAAATAATGTTTAATATGCCACATTTTTACAAATTATATTAGTAATCAAATATTAATTATTAGCGGAACATTAAAAAAATCACTAAAAACATACGGGTTGTCAATATGAAATTCACAAATGCGATTAAAACTTTGAGTACCATAGACACATATGCTATGAATACAATTAATTTAAAAACAACAATTAAAATAAAATAAACAAATATCAAAGACGTTTTTGTTTTTTCAAAAATAATAAATAATAATAATAATTTCTTTCACACTAACTATTATTATAAACCAATAGCAACCATTTTTAAACCAATATTTCTATTGTAAATCTCAAAATCCTTGTTTGAGCAGTTCCCGGGGTTGGACCTCTCCCTTTTTAAATTAGCCTACTTCTTCCCAGAGGTCTAATCTATCTCCGTCCCAAATTTAATCGAAATCCGTTGAAGGGTTTAGGAATCCATAAAGGATAGACAGACAGACATTCATTTCTATATATATAGATTATTAAGTAGGATTTTTGTAATAGATTACTATTGAAAACCCACATTTAAATACCTATGTTAATTTTCTACATAGATACTTAGGCGATACATGATATCTTTAGGATATACCGTGTTTATATATATTATATATATTTATTATGTATAATTTATGTATTGATTTATTGTTAATTTATAAATATTAGTATAATTATTTTTACTATAACAAATATCTGAGTGTAAATCTCAAACAAAGTAAATCGTGTAAACGTATGTAAAATATATTTTAGACATTGAATACAATGGTAATTTATGAGCCCATACTATAAATTATAATGCACTTTACAGTGGCTCACTATATTATGTATCTGTTTTTTTTAGCATTTTCACAAATAACTTATAAAGTTAAATTGTGTTTTCACAAATTCTAAAAAAATGATAATTAATTATCATTATTTTTTACAGTGTTTAAAATAAAAATGGATTTAGTTTTTTTTTATTTTAAAAAATATATAAATAATGTATATAAGCGATGTTAATAAATTATAGTCAACAAATATTTTAATTTACCGCTTTTTCCATTGTGTTTTCACCTCCTTGGCTGTACGATAAAGACGACGAGGATTGTGCCTTTAAAAAATTAAAAATGATAGCTTAAAACAATAAGAACACGGGATGTCGAAATTTTAGTAACATAGTGTCCTTGTATATCTGTTTTATTTTTTATCCAGAATTATTTAATTTATAATTACCATAATTTGTTTTGATTCTCCGCGTGCAGAATTTGATTCCGCAATGCTATGTTGACTATAACCCTGCACAATATGAATTGATAAAATTTAAAAAAACCAATAAACATCATACTATTCTATTTTAAAATGTACGTGTACCTGTAAGTAATATGTGTACACTAATAACTTATATTAATACAATTAATTATTTTGTTGAGATTTAATGAAATTTATAATTTTATTAAAATAGTATACAGTGGAACCTCGATAAATCGAACCTAAATAAGTCGAAAACCTTGATAAGTCGAAATATATTCCATTCCCGTGGGAAAACTTTATTAAATTATTGACCACAGTAAATCAAAGATTTCAATAAGAGAAAAAAATTTGATTTCCCTTGAATTTCGACTTATCGAGGTTCCACTGTATATGTATTTCAAAAATTGTTTTCTAGTAACTTTATTGAAATATATTGTGTACACATATTATATATTTTAAATTATTTAGTCACCAATTATTATATTACTTACTGACGACGAAGTTAAAGATAATTCACTTTGTTGTTCGTTCTAAAATAACAATAAAATAAACAAATTTAAAATAAAAAAAAATATATACTGTTAGTATTTTGTACAATATTCACCATTGTTCCTCTCATTTCTTCATTTACTTCTGAATCAGAACTACTATATTGTAACACCTAAAAATATTAAAATATAAATAAGATAGTAAGTAAATTAATATATTTATCATATATTTTTTTTTTGTTTAATTTAATCTTTAACTGTATATGTTTTTAAAAATTCATTGAAATTTCTATATTTTGAATCCATTTTTAAGGCTAAAAATATATCATTTCATTATATTACAAAAGCTCAATTATTAGAACTATTCATGTTTATGTATTTTATAGTATTATTATTTAAAACATTATTTAGACAATTATTATTTACCATTTGATCTTTTCTATTTTTGCCACATCCATAGCGAGATGATGTAGATAATGAAGTATCAACTTTTCTATTTAACTAAATAAATAAAATATTGTTACTAAAAAAATAATTACACAATAATATTAGATTTATATAATGTCCATTGTATTAGTATTCACCGTAATTGCACTATCTTGGCTCTCAGTATCCAACTCTGAATAATTATTTTCTTGATTATTCTAAAAATATGTATAAGAAATATATTTAATAAAAATAAAATTTTAACTATTTAAGTAAACATTAAATAATAAGTTTTACGAAAAACGCAACAAAGGTTTTAGTATATAATATTTATCATACATGAAACAGACATTAACATAGGATTTAAAAAAAAATGTGTTTATAATTTTTTCAGAATGAATTTTAAAAATATAAAACAAGTGATAATAACATGTTAAATTTATTAAATGTATTTACCGATATATTTACTTCGTCATTACTACTTCCATAATATGCCATTGAAGATGACGATTTGTTATTTTTCTTATTCTAAGTAATTATTAAAAAAAAAAAAAAATCGATTATTAAAAAATTAGTACTGCTAATTCAAGAGAAAATTTAAAAACAATTATATAATTTACCATGGTTTGCCTAAGTTCATTATTTGTTTCTGATTCATACGTACTATATTGGTTACCCTAAAAAAAATAAATATTTAATATTCCGTATGCATATTATGTATAGTAAAAAAAAATTCTTGTTAAAATTAATTTCTATATAATATCATGCTAACATTATTAACTAATGTTTATGTTATTTATTTAACTTTAAATAACTTATGTTCGTAAAAAAAAAAAATATTAGAAGAAAACACGTCAATCATCAAAATATGTTATTTATCGAATTGTCTATTCCATTTTTACCACTTCCACCACGTGATAATAAAGATGAAGATTTGTTTTCTTTATTTAACTGAATTAATAAAAAATTGTTACTACAAAAATTACAATATAATATTCAATTTATTTAATGTATATTGTAATATTATTCACCACAATTCCATTGTCTTGTATTTCAGTAACCGACTCAGAATAATCATTTCGTTGGTTATTCTAAAAATATATATGAAAAATATATTATTTAATAAAAATAATATAATTATCAAAACAATTTATGCATAGTTTGAATAATAATTTTTACATAAGTAAAACCATTGTTATAAATTTAACATGTATATTTCATGCATCAAACATTTCACGTTAAATGTAAATAGAAAATACATGTATACATATATTTTTAATGGTATTACTATTTACTATTTAGACAGAAAAATATTTTTTTAATTTAAATGAAATAATATATCGAATTCATATTTACCGATTTCTTAAAATCTTCTTTACCACATCCAAAACTTGACATAGAAGATTCCGAATTTATATATTCCTTATTCTAAAAATTTAAAAAAGAATATAATATTAAAAAAAAAAAATGATACATAATTAAAAGATAAATTAAGCAATTTATTAATACTCACCGTTGTACGCATAGTTTCATCATCTGATTCTGATGCAAAACTGGTATATTGGTCACCCTAAAAATAGACATCTATTTTATTTCATATACATTACAGTGATCAAAAACACTTTCTTATTAGACAAATAACTTTATAAATTGTCATTATATAGCATTATTTTTTTTTAAATTTCAACAAAGCAATTATAGTCGATTTCATTCAAAACCAATTTCCAAAAATATGCTTCTGATAAAATTAATACAATTTAAGAAATAAACTACATAAAAGAAAGAATAACTTAGATAGAACAATTGGTATTTAAAGCACTGTTACTGAAAAAAAAAGGATAGCCGACAAAACTAATGAACAATTAAAAATCTCGGAACAATAAGTATAAAAAAAATATCATAATATTTATCAAATTATATTATTTACCGATTTGCGAATTTCTGATATACCACAATCAGTACGCGCTGATGTAAATGAGCTTTTATTATTTTCAACTTTCTAAACAAAAAAATAAGTATATTTGATTAATATAATAAAACTATTATGTAAAACTGCATGGTTTTTTTTTTTTAACATTACACGAATATTAAAATCATGAAAATTACCATAATTTCACTGTTTTCTACGTCCGATTTCGACTCGGAATAACTTCGGCTAACACTCTAACAAACAAATGATAGAGATTAGAAGTATAAAATAAGTACTATTTTTAATGCATTTCTAATAATTTAAAATGACATCAGTACATGAATATGAATTTTAAACATTATTTATAGATAATTAATTTGTTTTCATTTAATAAGATAATAGGAAAATACTATTAAACATAAAATTAAGACAATATTATTTACCGATTCATTTATTCCACATTTACTATTTTCATTTTGTGATGAGATGTTATTTTCTTTTTTCTGAATAAATTAAATAAATATTTTTTACACAAATTAAAAAAAAATATTGTTTTCCTAATATAAGTTTTATATGTGTAATATTTACTATGATTGCAAAGTTCTCTTCTTCAGTATTTGACTCTGAATATGAACGTTGATTTCCCTAAAAAGTTATCCCAACAGTAATGATTCACAGATAAATTATTCTTAGACTACAATATTTATATCTAATACAATGTTTTAAGATTTTTAATTATATATACGAAAAATACCCTGCATTAATAAATATTATATTTATACCTAATATTTTTATAAAAAAATATTGTGGATTAATAAATGGTAAAAAAAATTCATCAAAGAAAAAAAATACATATTATAGGTTACAAGAACTATGATTTAACGATTTATTAGTATTCTTTTTTATATTATCATTGGAAGACAATATTGATGATTGGTTTTTCTGTCGTTTCTAAATAAATATAATGTAGATATAGAAACAAGATAGAATTTTAATTAAATTTAATAAAATATATTACCTCAACTGCATTGATTTCTTTTTCTGAGTATGAAACATCAAGCTGTTCAACACAAAAAAATGAATAATTAATACACCAATACACAATAATAATTGGCTTACGTATAACATTAGAATATTAAATTTATATACAAAAACAATTTAAAATAATCTTACCGAATCTTTTTCCACCATTTCATCAGTTCTACTGTATGATGAGCCAGATACACATTTCATATTTTCAGTTTTCTAAATAAATACAAATTTAATTATTTAACATAAAAAATATGTAGGTTTTTTTAAAATCTATTTTCCGCGGAAATATTTTAAATAATATATACTTGATCATTAATACTATAATATTATAATATTATAAATTTATAAGTCAAATCTGAAACACTAAAAATAACTGTGTCAATAGTTTAGTATGAAAAGTAGCTAAAAATTAGTCGAAATATTTAAAAATTATGTAATAATTATAGTGAAAAGTTCTGAGTTCCAACAATTATGTTATCAAATCTACTTTTACCTTTTCATCAGATTTAATGTCTTTTGACACAAAGGAATATTTATTTATTTAAGTTTTTCAAATAAATATAAATTTAATTATTTAACATATATATTAAATTTTTTTTTTAAACTAAATTTCCGTAAAAAAATTTTAAATAATATATTCTTATTAATTATTATCTCAATACTATAAACTTATAGGTCGGATCCGATATACTGAATACCACTGTGCGAATATTTTAGTATGAAAAGTAGATTAAAATTAGTCAAAATATTTTAAAAATTCTAAAAAATTAATCAGAATGTAAAAAAAATAGTGAAAAGTTACAATAATTATGTTATCAAATCATTTTTTTACCTTAATCGTAATTTTTACCTTATCAGATTTAATGTCTTTTGAGCCAGATGAATATTTCTTTATTTCCGTTTTCTAAATAAATATAAAATTAAAATGAAAAAATAATTATTATGAATTTATTTTATTTAACCTATTTTTCAGAAAATCATATTAAATATTATATTCTTAATAATAATATTACAATACTATAAAATAATAATTGAAACACAATGAACTTAGAATTACAGTGTGAATAAGTTCGTGTTAAAAGAAGATTAAAATTAGTCAAAATATTTAAAAGGGTAACAAAAATACATATAATGTAATAATTATAATAAAAAATTCAAAAAATGATATTATCACATATTTTTTTTTACCTTTTCATCAGATTTAGTGTCTTTTGAGCTAGATGAACATTTCTTTTTCTCAGTTTTCTAAATAAATAGAAAATTAAAATTAATTCATAAATATTATGAAATTCTTTATTTAAACTAATTTTCTGTATAAACATTTTAAATATTATATTCTTAATAAAACTATTACAATACTATAAAATTATAAATTAAACCAGATATACTGAGTATAACTGTGCGAATATTTTAGTGTAAAAAATAGATTAAAATGAGTCAAATTATTTAAAAGGCTAATAGAAATACTAATAATGTAATAATTACAGTGAAAAATACCAATTATGTTAACGAATGTTAATGTCTTCTCTTACCTTTTCTTCGGATTTACTGTCTTTTGTACTAGATGAACTTTTCTTATTTTCAGTTTTCTAAAAAAGTAGAAAATTAAAATTAAAACATAATTATTATGAATTATTCTTTAACCTATATTCTACAAATTTTTTTTATATAATAAATTTTTAATAATATTATAATAATACCATAAACTTATAAGTTAATTTCGATATACATAGAATTACAATGATAATAAGTTAATGTTGACATAGCTTGAAATTAGTAAAAATAATTAAAAGGTTCAAAATACTTATAATGTAATAATTATGATGAAAAATAGTAATAATAATGTTATGGAATATTTTTTCACCTTTTCATCAGATTTATTTTCTTTTGAGCCGCATGAACATTTCTTTATTTCAGTTTTCTATATAAATTGAAATTTAATTATTAAATATAGAGATTATATGTTTTTTTAAAATTTTTTTTGCAAAAATATTTAAAATAATATATTCTTGTATATATTTTTGCAATATTATAAATTTATAAATCAAACCTAATATATTGAGAATGAATGTGAATAAGTGACTGTGAAAATTGGGTTGAAATTAATCAAAATAATTAAAAGGTTAACAAAAGTACTTATAGTGTAATAATTATGGTGAAAGATAGTAATAGTAATATTAGGAAATATCTTTTTACCTTTTCATCAGATTTTTTCTCTTTTGAGCCGCATGAACATTTCTTTATTTCAGTTTTCTATATAAATTGAAATTTAATTATTAAATATGGAGATTAT